>BPLQ01002053.1:0-11778 GCA_021605075.1 Caerostris darwini
ACCAACGAGGCACCACTTCAGTCTGTCCGTTTTTTTTTTTTTTATTTAATATCAGCGGGATTCGTGTTCTCCTTACGCATATCACGAACAGTTCACTTATCGGTGATGGCATTGTCTTCCGGGAAAACATTTAGGGGAACTATCTGTTCGAGACTCACTAAAACTATTACCACAATCGCTATCGAATTTTTAGTTTCCGATACAACGGACACCAACAGCGGATTAAAACCTGAACTCTTCTGCACTCTGGCTGGACATATTATTACCTCGCATTTGTGTATTGAAGAAAAGCCCACAAACTCATAAACCAATTGAGCAGTTTAATAGTCGATGCCAAACCCCAATTGACACTCGAGTCTATTTATTTTCAAAACAATGACTGTAGCGCTCGCTGGTCATTATTCGGACGTTATTTATTGTTATAACAATTTAGCAGTTTAGTTTACCTGGATTGATTCCTTAATGGATGAAGTTTTTCTTTTTTCAAAACATTAATTTTTATTTATTATTTATTTAATTTTTTTTACTAAAATAAATATGTGTTTTATTAGAATTATAATTTAATCTTTTTTTAGTGAAATACAAGTATAAATTTAGCCATTGAGATTGCACATTAAAATCAGAACCGGTTATCCTCTGATTCATCGTCAGAGCTTTAGAGATCAGAAGACGATACATCGCTGCTGTTATCACTAGAAATGTCTTCACTGTATTCGTATTGAAAGAAAAATAACTGAAAATTAATGCAAACGGCCCTAAGTAATCATTACACGCAGCTCCTCACCCACCTTTTGCGAATTGGAAAACATCAATTCGAACGTCTGTGTAAGCAATCGCAATAAAAGGACTTGTTGTCGAAAGTACGATATCAATGGTAAATTCGTGTTCGCCTTAGAATAATACAATGTAGCCCAATATTTTTTGCGGCTTAATGGCCAAGTGGCTACCGCTTTGGCCTTTGGTATCACAAGCTTCAGGTTTGAATCCTGGCTGTGACATGAATATTTATTTATAGTACAGAATGCATCGTACATCCCGATATAATTAGTCCGAATTGTGTAAAAAATTATCGTAGATGATGATGATGTAATCTGCAAAAAATGTTCCACTATGGTGTCACGAACCAAATGTTTTTTTTCCCATAAACAAGGGCATGGCAGCCGAAAAGCAAACTGTAGAGACTGTAGGATGCAAAAGCAAACTGTAGGGACTGTGAGAAACCCGAGATTTTCATTTTAATCTAGAATTCAAAATGTTTCGCGCGAATTAACTTGTGTTTTGGAAAGACACGAATATGATACACAAGTATTGTCGGTATAATCAGTTATGGAGCTATTGCCTTTTTTTACTTTTGGAAAGCTTATTATCCTTTCACTGCTAAGTGAGTTTCAAAAAATTCCATCAAAAGATAATTAAAACAAATCCATTCTTAATCGGAAAGCTTTCCTTCTGGTTTCTAAACTCCAGAACCAGAAGGACAGTTTGCCCTTCTGTTATCCTACAGTTTGTCCTGCTGTTATTCTACAGTTTGTTTATTTATATTTTTTCTCAGTTTGTTAATTTATTAGTTTTATAGTAATCCTACAGTCTCTACAGTTTGCTTTTCGGCTGCCATGCCCTTGTTTATGGAAAGAAAGCATTTGGTTCGTGACACCATAGTGGAACATTTTCTGCTTAATCTTTATTTACATAATCTTTATTTATCCTGTTATACAAGGTATTCGGACAATACCGCAGAAATTGTACAGGACAAAATTCTTTACTCGAAATACATAAAAGTTAACCAATGAGCCTTTTCTGTACGATGTATAGTTTTCAGAAAAGGAGCGAAAAAAATATGACATCACATCCAATGCTTAGAAAATGAGCTTTTATAAAAACAGGATCAATGGTAACTGAATATGGCAAGGTATTTAAGTAGGAAGGTGCTCAAATTGACCACTGTGCATATGCATATATACAATCTTCGTTCGGCAGCTAATTTAATACTATTCAACAAACTTGTGTCCACAAAAGAGAAAGTAAAACGCATACAAGCAACTAAGTCTGACCCCTTTTAGTTATTCTTCCATTAATTTGTATGGAACTCGTCACTTTACTTTGCACAACAATGATTAAATATGGCTCTGTTGATGCTTGCGTCGAGAAATTTGGGAAAGGAGAGAATTATACTTTTAACAGGTACATAGAAATTGATTTCTTATACTGAATGAATATACACAAAATGTTTAAAAAAAATTATATTCACTATATGCAATTCATATTTAATTTATATTGTAACATACACTGAAGTGACAAAAGTCATGGGATAGCAATATGCAAATTTTCAGATGGCAGTAGCATCGCGTAGAACAGGTATAAATGTGCAGTGCTTTCGCAGAGCTTTCATTTCAGTTCAAGTTATTCATGTGAAGAGGTTTTTACGTGATGATGACCGCACGACGGGAATTAACAGACTTTGAACGCGGAATGTTAGTTGGAGCTAGACGCATGGGTCATGCCATTTCGGAAATCGTTAGGGAATTCAACATTCCCAGATCCACTGTGTCAAGAGTGTGCCGAGAGTATGAAATTTCAGGCATAACATCCCACCATGGACAGAGCAGTGGTCGACCGCCTGCACTTAACGACCGAGACCGGCGACGTCTGCAAAGAGTCGCAAATTCTAACAGACAAGCAACACTGCGTCAAATAACCGCAGAAATCAATGTGGGACGTACAAGGGACTTGTCTGTTAGAACTGTGCGGAGAAATTTGGCTTTCTTGGGCTATTCCAGCAAAAGACCGACTCGAGTGCCTTTACTGACAGAACGACATCGCTTGCAGCGACTCTCGTGGGCACGTGAGCATATCGATTGGTCCCTAGATGAATGGAAAACCGTGGCCTGGTCCGATGAGTCACGATTTCAGTAAGAGCTGATGGTAGGGTTCGAGTGTGGCGCAGACCCCACGAAGCCATGGACCCAAACTGTCAGCAAGGCACTGTTCAAGCTGGTGGTGGCTCCGTAATGATGTGGGCTGTTTTTTCATGGCATGGACTTGGTCCTCTGGTGCGACTGGACCGAACATTGACTGGAAATGCTTATGTTCAGCTACTTGGAGATCACTTGCAGCCATTCATGGACTTCATGTACCCAAACAACGATGGGATTTTTATGGATGACTATGCGCCATGTCACCGGGACACAACTGGTCGCGATTGGTTTCAATGGTCAATTCCAACGAATGATCTGGCCACCTAGATCGCCCGACATGAATCCCATCGAGCATTTATGGGACATCATCGAGAGGTCTGTTCGTGCCCAAACTCCTGCACCATCAACGCTTTCACAATTATGGACGTCTATCGAGACAGCATGGCTCAATATTCCTGCAGAAGACTTCCAACGACTTGTTGAGTCCATGCCACGTCGAGTTGCTGCACTTCGCCGGGCGAAAGGAGGGCCGACACGATATTAAAAGGTATCCCATGACTTTTGTCACTTCAGTGTATATCATAACATAGCATAAGATGGGGATTTTTACTTTTATGAACAGATTTAATATTCATTCACTAATTTTAACCAATTTAGTTATTGTTATTTCTTATCCCACTTGGTAGACATCTAGACCAATCCCACGAACCCTTATAGACTCATGGTTGAAGGGAAAAGGGGCAGCTTCTGTTATGATGGGCCACCAGTAGGTAGAAGTCTGACTTGGCGCTATACGCTCTTACAATCATATGAGACCGGCACCTACGGCTTAAAGTGGATTTCCGAACCACTACAAGCAACCATAGCACCGCCGGGACTAGAACCAGAAACCTGTGGCACCGAGCACCAGAGCGCTAGACACCCGGCCATTCAGGCCCAACCAATTTAGTATTAATTTCAAGCATTATTTCAAGGTTCTCGAACTTACAATATGCCACGGTATCTTGGCGATTTTTTTGGAAAAAGGGTTGGCGAAAAAAAAATATATATACATCCATACAACGTTTTTTAAATATTTGATTCTTTTTTTTAAAAAAATCTAAAATAATGTAAATTTAATATTTCTAAATGTAGATAGAATTTAAAGGTAAATATATTGAATTTAACTGCGTGCAATTGCATATTTTCGATTATTAAATATGTGTATATCAATACAAAAAATGTATATATATATAAATATATATTATTGAAGTCATTATGTAATCAGGATAAAGGGTTCTCATAATATCTACAAACAAATTATCGAAAATCAACTACCACTTCACTCTACATAACCCATTAAATTACTAGCAGTGATAATGATCATTACAAACACAGATATTTCGATTTCCGGTTAAACAGCAACACATTTTTTTCGTAGTAGAACAATTAAAATAATTTCAGGAAATAAATAATTATTTTTTCCGGTATTTCCTTTATTTCATCGGAAAATACAATGAGGCATACAGGGTTTATGTAAATAGGCAGAAAAGGAAGAAAGGAAGGTGAAAAAGAAACTTCCATCATAATCACCGAAACCTTCAGCATACATTATCCCTGCCTTATTAACGCAAAATCGGGCAATTATCAGATTTCCAGTCGAGATAATGGAGGTTGACGCACTGAAGTCACAAAGAAGGCAAGTCGCTTTTGTTGGATGACCTCGATATTCACAAAACATCCCAAAAAGCCTGACCACAACCTACCTGGACAGCGATTTCTATCTCTTGGTAAACTGGTAACAAGCTTTATTTTGTCGGATATTTATTGGAAGGGGAAAAAGCTCTCTGATATTTAGATAAATAGGGTATGTGACAAAGCTGGTTCACTAGTGAAGTGGCCAACATTAATCTAGTTTGAATTCTTTTTTCTTTTTTTTCTAACAGTTGGACCAATAGATAAAAAGGAGAAAGAATAAATAATAATAAATAAATGGTGGTTTGCATAGAAAGTAAAACTGGATTTCTTGACTGTAACAAGAATGATTAATTATCTAACGAAAAGTAAACCTTTCTATGCCTGTGAATGAGTTTAATTTCTCTTCAGAGTAAATATGAGTTGACCGATGTGAGCTTTAAATCTTTAATGTCCTGCTTAGGATTTGCTATCTGGGATTTCATTGCAAAGATATACTTATAGGAATATTTTTTTAACTAATATTCTTTTTAAATGTTCTCTTAAGCTGAATGGTATGCATCAACGTTGGTCGTAATGCAAGTAAGTGTGGTGGTAATGCATCAGCTGTTGTATCCACATAAATTTTATTTGATATGCGATATATATTTTTATGTGTAATATGCAAAAAATCTTCGATAAGGGTTGTTTTATGTATAAAAAGCTTTTTTTCACACATATAAGCATTTAAAAAATTTTCTCTTGATAACATAACAGATGTGGCCAATTGGCTAGCGCTTTGTCCTTTGGTAGCACAGCCTTCTATTTCGAATCCTGAAAATGGCATGGATGTTTGTTAGTGGTTAGGAATTCACATTAAACTATAGGTCCCGGTCTAAATAAACTGTATGACCCGGTCCCTTGTGTGACCGTAGAGCGACAAACCAAACCAAACCAAACATTGACAGAGGCTATAAATTCTGAATTAAGGAGATCAGGTGCTGGACGTCTGGTCAGAGGGTATTTTTCGCTGGTGAAAACGAGGCAAGAAGTTTTCTTAGGCATAATGATAATTATCATCCTGGATTATTTAGGTTGATGATAATTATCTTCCTGGATTATTTAGGATGATGATAATTATCTTCCTGCATTATTAAGATGATAATAATTATCATTCTGCTTTATTAGGACGAGGATAATTATCATCCTGGATTATTAGGAAGAGGATAGTTATCTTCCTGGATTTCTAGGACGAGGATAGTTATCTTCCTGGATTTCTAGGACGAGGATAGTTATCTTCCTGGATTTCTAGGACGAGGATAGTTATCATTCTGGATTGTTAGAATGAGGATAATTATCATCCTGTTTGAGAGCTTTATGACTCAGCTAATGGTCAAGATATATTTAAAGATTGGTTGCAGCCTTGCAAAGATAAAGCTATGTCTGAGAGAATGTGTTTGGAAAAGTAAGGGGCCTTATTATACTGTTCCAATTAAAAGAGATATTTATGTGAAAATATGATATTTATGGAAAAGAGATATTTATGTGAAAATATGATATTTATGGAAAAATTGACCACATGTGACATTGAGTGTAAGAAATCGACATTTGACCTTCATTTCGAAGCTTGTCCGGAGTTAGGAGTGAAGAGAAAACTCTCCCTCCCCAAAACCAATAAAGGCCGAAAGGTGGTCTCTAAATGAAGGTGCTGACCAATATTTGAGAATCAACTTTTGTTTAAAAGGGATGGATTTGAGATTAAAAAAAAAAAGAAAAGAAACAGAAAAGTTCCAAAGAAGAGAACGAAAAAACGAGATCATCACCATGAGGAGAACCTGAATTTCTTGAAAGTAGTCAGAAAAGAAGGCAAGATCTGTTTTTAAGAAAGAAAAATGGAACGTAATAAAAGGAGTTGGAAACCCAAATGAAAAAATATGGAAACGGCGTTTGCGAAGATTTCTTTCTATATGAACCTGTAAGCAATTTCCAGAGGTCCCCTAGATGGAAACGATGAACTGGACAGCATAAAGACATATCTTTAAAATATGAACCAACCATCAATTTCCAGAGAAGAGGTTCCCTCATGGAAACATTGGACTGGATGGCATTGAGATAGTTCTGCTATTTTTCCCTATAACCAAGCGTCGAAACAATAAGATTGAAATTTATCCCTCACTGACATTACACTCTGACGGCACTACATTCTATATGAACCTGTCAGCAATTTCCAGAGGTCCATCCAAATGGAAACGAGGAACTGGACAGCATAAAGAAATTGAAATTGTCCAAATTGAAACTAACCAGGGAGATATTAGGTGTGGTTTAAAGAATAAACACAATTTTTCAGCAGGCATCTTTTGGAGATGATGTAATGAACAGTCAAGAGATTTTTTTCATTCCATTTCAGCAAAATAGGCAAATTTAGACTTATCTGATGAAATAAGAAGGTAACCTCTTCATAGCTTCCTATCCTCGAACTTCCTTTAACCCATAAATATTTATAATTTCCTCTCCTCGAGTTTATTTAAAATGTCCTGTCTTCGAATTCCCTAGAACCCATAAATATTTAAAATGTCCTGTCTTCGAATTTCCTTTAAGCCATATGTATATAAAATGTGCTGTTTTCGAATTTCTTTGAACCCATATGTATTTAAAAAGTCTTATTTTCAAATTTCATTGAACCTATAATTATTTCAAATGTCTTGGAATCTCCGTAACACATACATTTTTTAAAATGGAATATTTCAATTATTAAATAACCATGAATTCCTTCTTTCACCCAAAAACTTGTCTTGCTGTTCTAATGTGTTATTAATCAAATAATTATATTAATACATAGATGACTTTAATACATTTTTGTGCTCGACACTATTAAGGGTCCATGAAAATAAGACATTTTAACCTGCAACAGCAGTTAGAGTATTGGATTTCTGAAGTAGAAACGCTCAGTAAGAAATCTTGCAAACGAATCAACCTGTACCAAAAGTTCATGTGTCAACATCGAGATAAATCTAAAGGTTTCCATTGGTTCCTAGGAAGAGACGAGGGAGGGGAGGTTACAAACACCACAGAGGCCATCCTTTGGGGTGCTCACTTTACCGAATATTTTGAGTAATACATCATGCCAAAATCGGCATATTGATTTAACAGCATATTAAGTTAACAGATAATTGCTTCTCTGATCTTTTTTGTATTAAAGTGCTGTTTCTGATACAGATGTGACAGAGATAAACTAAAAAGCAATTCTGCGTCAGAATCTGTGACAAACAAATAGAAAATTGGTGAGTGATTCAAGAGGTGAACGTTCCTCCGCCCACTCTCCGCCCAGTGTCCAAACTCCCACCGATTCACGCGGACCTACGCACCTGGAGGAAAACGAGGAAGGAAGGACACCGAGCCTCTTGGCCAATAACAGAATTGCGTTCGCCCACCACCAGTGCAACATTTAGAAACCAAAAAACTGCGCACGCATTTTTTTAGGACCTGGTACGTCATCTGCATATGTTTTTGCCACACATGGAAAAAGCATCTGGAAAACTGATGAAAATTCAAAAGGTTCAATATTTTTTTTTTTTTTTTTTTTTTATTATTATTTTAAACTGATCTTCTGGTTTGAAAATAGCTGGTTGATTTATTGTTCTCATTTTTGGTGGAGTAAGAAACAAAAGTGATACTGAGTTGACATAGCAATGTGCAATGGGGCAAGTCATTCAACTTTGCCTATTTAAGACACATTAAAATGCTGCCGAAATTCTGAAAGGAAAAATGAGATTGCAATTCGATATCTCAATAAAAAAGGCAAAATAGAATTCAATTTGGTATATGTGATTATTTGTTGTTTATTTTTTCCCCAAAGAATCAGAATTTAAACAATTTTGTTTGTATTCAACTGTAAATTAGGACACAAAAAGGGTGATGACAAATTGCGAATAATCTTTCAACTTCAAAGAATAATAAATTAAAGGACCATAATTAAAATAATTTTGAATATATAGGAATTAATAAAATATTTTCCACTGTACAAACTCTTAACATCGAGAAGCAAACAAAAAGCAATTTTCCAGCCAGGTTTGGTTTGTCGCTCTACGGTATTTTTTTGCACACTTTAGGTTAATTAGACCGGGACCTACAGTTTAACTTGGATTCCAAACCCCTAACAAACATCCATGCCGCCGCCAAATAATTCTAGAATTTAATTTTTAAAAGGATTTAACTAATAATTAGGTTTATTATTAATTCTGGGATTTGATTAGTCGTCCTGGCACTATTGCAAATATTCTGAATTAATATTCAAGAACATTGGATTGTTATTGTATTCATCAATTCAAATTTAGATTTCAGTCCATATTCCATGCTAACTATTTTATAACGCTATTATTTTCATAATGTTCTTCATTGGAAAAATTGCAACAGTCATTTTGACTTATTTAGGATTTTCTTTATTAACCAAAATTGCGAAACGAAATTGCATTTAAAATTTTCAGTAAGCTTGTAAGGAATTCAATGTTAAAATAATAAAAATTCTGAATTATTTCAAAGATTTGTTAAGCACTGGACTTCCTACTTAAATTTCAAACACAGCAGGCAATGTTAAAGCTACTTTATGGCTTCATTATTGCTACTTTATGGCTACTTTATCACTTCCAATTGGCTAGCGCTCTGGCCTTTGATACCATAGGCTTCAGATTCGAATCCTGGCGGTGGCATGGATGCTTGTGAGTGGTTCGGAATCCACGTTAAACTGTAGACAATGTTTTCTTCATGAAAATTCAAAAGGTTCAATATTTATTTTTTTTTATTATTATTATTATTTTAAACTGATCATCTGGTTTGAAAATAGCTGGCTGATTTATTGTTCTCATTTGAGATGATTTATTGAGGCTGATTTATTGTTTGATGAGTCTAATTACCCCAGAGTGTCTAAAGATGACCGTAGAGCGACAAACTAAACCAATCATTATCTCTGATACTGAATTGTAGACAAAACTGATGATAGTATGAAAGCGTGAGTCATAAGGCAGTAAGTTTTTTAATGTATTCTTTAAAAGATGAATAATATACACCAAAATCTATGTCATAAATTAACATTTTTTTGAAGACATAAAAACTATAGATGGCGCTTTGTTAATGCAAATATATATGCTTAACGTTTATAAGAAGTATTTTCAATGTTGAATTTCTATGAGGCATCATAATTATCAATTTCCGTGACATTGTGACTTCTATGCAAGATAGTGCGTCTCCATATATTGCAATCACATATAAAGCAGTTCAAGTGCATTTGATTTCGAGCAACGGATTAATAGCTTGGTAGCCATCCATGAGCTAAAGGATGGCTACCAAGATCGCCAGACTTGTCATAAGTAAATATTTGGCTGTGGCCTTTTTAATCTCGAAAGTGAAATCCAACGGCCCATTACATTTTAAACAGTTAAAAGATGCTATCCTCCATGTAACAGATACAGTACATACCGATATAATCGATGCATCACTGAATGATGAGTTTACTTAATTCAGAAAGTGATTCGTTGTGCAAGTATTCATTATATTATTCAGCGATTCATCATGAACAATCGGTAATGGGAAACAATGTGTAATGAAACATTCATGGTAGCCAACTTTCTTTTGTTAAATATAATCTGAAAAGTAGGATATCATTTAAAAGCAGCATTCAATGTCAGTTTTTGCAAATTTTATCCCAATATAGGAGATGTGGCGCCATCTACCGGTAAAATTATATTTTTTCATGCCAAAATAAATCCATTTTCAGGACATACATTGTATACAAACAATTTTTTTAAAATAAATTCTTAAGACTATTGATTTTTAATTCAATATTTGTCTTTTTTTTTTTTTTTTTTTTTTTTGAGTTAAAAAAAAACAGGTTACATTATTATTACATTTGGCAGTCTGTGTCCCTCTGTAGATATACTGATGTTGGTGAAAGCAAAGACAATTTTTTTTTCAGTGATAATGAGATTTTTCAAAAAAAAAAAAAAGAATTTGAATTCTGGTACTTACGTATTAACGATACCTTGGCGACAGTTGCGCCAATAAAAAGCACACGCGCCAACCGCAGCTACAGATTTGGCGATTTTTAAGTGGCGCCAATCTACACTTAAAATTTTTGTTCCAAATAATAAAATATATAAAACATTTCATTTAAAATCAAAACACTTTCGAAATTCAAAACACTTTCATCAATTTCCACAATGCAATCTGGTCCACCTACCTTCTTTTTTGGTTTATTCTCCATATCCAAGACACATAATTCACGCATGTAATTGTTTCAATCTATAACAGTTTTATCCGATACATCAAGTTGCTTTTCACAAAATTTAACTCCTCGCACCAGCAGTATATGAATCTCAAACCTGTACAAAATGGAATTCTGCTTCCCTCAAACCAGTTGTCTTTTCTAAGTCCCACACGATAAGCACACTGACTGAAATTGCATTTCCAAAACTTACGTTTACCAAAATAAAGTTTCATGTCATGGGAATTGGGACATTTTCGTTGTTTTGGTAAAATATTTCGCTCCTGAAAAAATAAAATTGCATCTTGTTCTGTTTCTAGCAAATCCCAAATACGCATTTTCGTAGCACTACAAAATGGGGTCAAAACTCAGCAAATCTGCAGCTGTTAGATTGGCGCCATTTAAAAACCGCCAAATCTGTAGCTGTTAGATTGGTGACACTTAAAAACCGCCAAGTCTGTCGCCAAGGTATCATTAATACGTAAGTACCGATAATTTTTTTCAGTAATAATCAGATTTTTCAAAAAAAAAAATTTTGAATTCTATAGTTTTTTTTTATTTTTTTAAATTGCTGTTATGAATTTTGTTCTTACATTAAACTCTACATTTTATGGGAAGATCCGATTAGAATTTTTTATTTTTCGATTCTTGTTTTTGTACATATAAAAATTTATTTGTACGCAAAAGTTTTTTAACAGAAAAGTTTAATGAAAAGACGCAGAGAGCATATAAAAAAGATGCAGTAAATTTTTTTTTTTTTCTGATTAGGGATACATTAAAGATAACGTTACACCATTAATTGATACCAATGATTTTTGTGTTGAACAACAGTGGATCTTTTGTTCCACTTATGTACGTCACGAACACCACAGACAGATGTTAGGGGGAGGTTTTTCAGGTATAACTACACCCCTTTGCATGCCATATGAGAGAAAATCAAGAATACCCAAGGCA
>BPLQ01002054.1:0-92103 GCA_021605075.1 Caerostris darwini
TAATCGTGACCTAAATTTTATCGAAAATGTTGGAAAGATGCGTGTACTTTGCTTAATCAACGTTCCAGTCATAACTTGGATTTTTTCAAAACTATTGGGAGATAAATGCAGTTATTTTAGCAAGTTAACATTATATCCATGACATTATAGAATAATTTTCTATCAAAACTGCAGCAATCTATAAGACTTTTCGCGATTCATTCTGGGTAAGGCGAATGACCTCTAGGCCAAGTGCTAGACTCAATAAAGATAAATTTATATCATTTTGACATTAAAACAACGATTCACTACTGCAAACCATTTTGATATAGAAGCATTATTTGAGTAAATACGTTTAAATAACTATAAATTTCGAAGTGAGCTAGTCATTTATCTATTGACACCATCTGTTCCAATGACGAAGTTGAAAAAACACAGCTGAGCTTTCAGACATCACAAAGAATGTTTCGTCCAATTTCATCTATAAATTGCAATTCATTTGAACTGTGTATTTCTCTCAAAGAAAATGTCTCCATTCAAAGGAGTAACCCTAATTATATTTGCTGTCACCCTGTGGATTCGGACAGGTAAGTGTTCTAAATTGGACCACAAAATTAGTTGCCAATTCATTATCCTAAATTAAAAGTTGTTATTTAATACAATAAAAATATAAGAAATTTATTACAATCATTACAGTATTCAATATAATAAAAATAATAATTTTAAATACAGTATTGAATACAATAAAAATAATAATAGTTTTAATTGCTGTATTTACTACAATAAAAATAATAATAATTTAAATTACAGTATTCGATACAATAAAAATAATAATAATTTTAATTACAGTATTCAATAAAATAATAATAATTTTAATTGCAATATTCAATACAATAAAAATAATAATTTTAATGACAGTATTCAATACAATAAAAAATAATAATTTTAATTGCAGATTTCAATACAATAAAAAAATAATTTCAATTACAGTATTCAATACAATTAAAAAAAATATTTTAATTACAGTATTCAATGCAATAAAAATAATAATAATTTTAAATTACAGTATTCAATATAGTATAAATAATAATTATTTTAATGATAGTATTCAATGCAATAAAAATAATAATAATTTTAAATTACAGTATTCAATGCAATAAAAAATAATAATAATTTTAAATTACAGTATTCAATACAATAAAAATAATAATTTTAATTGCAGCATTCAATATAATAAAAATAATAATAATTTTTATCATAGCATTCAATGCAATAAAAATAATAATAATTTTACTTTCAATATTCAATACAATAAAAACTATAATTATTTTAATTACAGTATTCAATGCAATAAAAATAATAATTATTTTAAATTACAATATTCAATACAATAAAAATGTAAGCAATTTATAACAAAAGTGTGTTTTAAAAGAGTTTTATTATTTTGACTAGTGATTTAAACTTTGGATGAATTGATAATAAATATATGCAATACAAATTAAACTCTTTAAATATTTTTATACGTTTTATTTTAAAAATAAATAAAAATAATTATAAATGTAAAAATGCTTTTTGTGAAATAACTGCCGATATATCAAAGAAATGGTGCTTACATTAAAATAGAATATTTAATTAGATGTCAGTATCTATAGCAATTAAGAAAATCAATTAAAAATTCATAGCAAATTACAACTGTTCAAGAGTTTTGTTAAACATTATTTTATAATAATTTATTTAATCTAATAATTAATAATAATTATCATAACTATTGTTTTGTTAATAATAATTTAATTTTTTAGTCAGAGATATTATCGCTTTGAAAATTCATGAAGATCATTTCAAATGAATTTTTTTCGTTTATATAAGTTAGAATTAATACACAAATATATGCTTTGTAAATTATAAACGGCCATACCATGCTGAATATACCGGTTCTCGTTAGATCACCGAAGTCAAGCATCATTCGGCGCGGTCAGTACTTGGGTGGGTGACCACCTGGGAACACCGCGTGCCGTTGGCCTTCGCAAATTTGGGACCTGATTGGCCGAGTGTCTGGCGCTCGGTACCACAGGTATCGGGTTCGAATCCCGGCGATGCATATGGATGTTTGTAGTGGTTCGGAATCCACTTTAAGCCGTAGGTCCCGGTCTCCTATTACTGTAAGAGCGTCACGTAGCCAAAGTCAGACTTCTACCTACGGGTGCTCCATCACAACAGAAGCTGCTTCCTTCCCCTTCAATCATGAGTACGTATGGGCTCGCGGACTTGGCTAGCCAAGTGGGATAAGAAACAACAACAAGACATTGATTTAAAATGATAAATAATTAATAAAAAAACAAGTGATTTTAAAAGAAACAAGTTAAAATTACTATAATTCTTATCACCTTAAACTTACGTTATAATCTAATTTCGTGATAGACTTCTGAACATTAGAACAATAGTTTGCATTCTTGTTTAGGTTTGTTCTAATTTAATTACACATGTTTATATTTTTATGGAGAATGCAAATGCCCAACCTATTTTATGTTAAATTATTTTATGTGAAATAAATTTGAAGCCTTCATTATGGCATTGAGAGCTTATAATTATATTTTCAGTTTCGTGTTACATTTAAAATCTAATCATATTCATCATTTTGCATTTATTTATATTTTATTTATTATTTAGATTTTGTTTATTAATAAGCAAATGCTGAGCGTTTTATTATAATATTTTCAGTTTCGTGTTACATTTAAAATCTAATCATATTCATCATGTTGCATTTATTTATATTTTATTTATTATTTAGATGTTGTTTATTAATAAGCAAATGCTGAGCGTTTTATCATAATATTTTCAATTACGTGTTACATTTTAAATCTAATCATATTTATCATATTGCATTTATTTATATTTTATTTATTATTTAGATATTTATTATTATCATATGATTAGAGATTCACAAAAGATTAGAGATTCACAAAAATAGATTTTAGATGTTATATTGAATTAAATTATTTGCAATATCTAATTCTCAATATATATATTTATATAAAAATATATTTATTTATTTATTTTAGCAAATTCACGGCCAATTCGTAAGTATGTTATTGCCTTAGAAATTGTTCATCCTTAATAAAAGCAGTATGTATCAAAAATCTCAATATTTATTGGTGACATAAAGCAAGTTAATGTTTAATTGAGTCATTATTTTTGTTACCAATATTATTAAGCAACGAAACAATATAAGATTTATCGAATTGCGATTTTTGATTTGTTTGCCCTAGTCGTCAACGTGTTTCACCTGTAATATGAGCAGTTATTATGCTGGAGAGCTCTGGTTCGGAATCCGTTGGCGGTGCTCGTTTCATTCACTGCTTTCAGAAACGAGGAGTTCCAATGGCGATTGTTTGATACAACTAGCATTGACATTGTTCAGGAATTTTTTTTTTTTTCACTTTTTTTCCTATTACAACAGGTAAATAAGTGTCAGTTAAGCCTAAATGTCTTCTTGGAAGTCAATGTTCTTCCCCCCCTCTCCCGTCTGTGGCTGGTCGTTTTAAACAAGGTATGACACAAATAAAGCTGATTCTATGTCTTTGTTTATTTACCTGATATGTATCATAAATGGCGGCTGTTTTCAAATTAGGAAACTCTTGATTTCACATAATTTTGCAAATGTTTTTTTCTTCAACTACTTCTCTTCAATTCCTACTTGTGGCCAGATGAGCAATTTCTCATTTGTGCATTATATTATTTCTGATGAGCTTGATGATGCAAAATTCTCTCATTTGTGCATTATATTATTTCTGATGAGCCATTTGTGCATTATATTATTTCTGATGAGCTTGATGATGCAAAATTCTCTCATTTGTGCATTATATTATTTCTGATGAGCTTGATGATGCAAAATTCTCTCATTTGTGCATTATATTATTTCTGATGAGCTTGATGATGATGCATTATATTATTTCTGATGAGCTGGATGATGCAAAATTCTCTCATTTGTGCATTATATTATTTCTGATGAGCTTGATGATGCAAAATTCTCTCATTTGTGCATTATATTATTTCTGATGAGCTGATTGATGATGCAAAATTCTCTCATTTTGATGTGCATTATATTATTTCTGATGAGCTTGATGATGCAAAATTCTCTCATTTGTGCATTATATTATTTCTGATGAGCTTGATGATGCAAAAATTCTCTCATTTGTGCATTATATTATTTCTGATGAGCTTGATGATGAGCATTTGTGCATTATATTATTTTGATGATGCAAAATTCTCTCTTTTGTGCATTATATTATTTCTGATGAGCTTGATGATGCAAAATTCTCTCATTTGTGCATTATATTATTTCTGATGAGCTTGATGAGGCAAAATTCTCATTTGTGCATTATAAGGCAACTTCTTGAATAGAATGACGAATGAGAATGCCATTGGTGAAAGAGTAACTTTCAGCAATTTATGTACCATAGGGCATATTCTTGAATGAAATTTGGAATAATTTTGTTTTTATGAAGAACATCTTCCCATATTTACAATTTTATAAAGAGGGGCGAATCATTCAGTTTCAGAATAATCATTATTACAGTATGCTGTAATTGGTTGTTGTTTAAGCTGCATTAATTTGCTTCATATTGTATTTAATTCAAAATTGCAGTCTTATTCAGATTTGAATGTGCTGTTGGTAAAGAATCTTATACAACTTGCCCCAAATCGCAAAGGTACAAATTAAATTTCAGCAGCAGATTTTAAACGAAAGAAGACAAAGTGACATTCATATTTTGCTGAACTGTATTATTAGCGTAGCCACTTAATTTATCATAAAAAAAGATGTAATCCAATGACTTTTTCTCCACTAAGCCAACTGTTAACTTACATCTATTTAATAAATTTAATGAGGAGCCCGATGACCGAGTGGTTAGCGCTGTGACGCTCTGTACTACAGTTCTCGGGTACGAATCACAGCCGTGCCATATACCGTAGAACTTCTGTAAGTCGAACTTCAAAGGAAACTCCAAATAATTCGTGTTATGGAGGATTTCAACTTACGCGGATTTTGTAAGGAAATATTCGACTTGTAGAGGTGTGGATTCTTTCTAACTTATTTTCAATTACAGAGGTAAAATAAATAAAAATTCAAGTTACATAGCTAATAAGCATGTTTATTTGCAATTTAATAGTTATATTATGTACTACAATAAAAAATCAAAATAATTCCGAAACAACCTTAAAATTAAAAATATTATGTATTAAAAAAGTCAGTTATTTATTTATTTGCTTTAGACAATTCGATCGTTCTCTATCTTTAGCATTATCTAAGCTATAAAGAGCAAAATGTTCTTTTTCTTCCGAGTTGCTATTTCATAGAATTTGTTATTCTATTTACTATATACTCATACATTGTTATCTAAGAAACAATGGCGTGCATTGTCGGCAAATCCTTAAAGTCGGTAACTTATTTTTCTTCGAGCTATAGAGGTAATTAGTTTCAAAGGATCGAGTTGTAAAGGTTGTAAAATCAAACATTGCGAATATTCGAGATACAGAGGTCCAATTTTTTTTTGAGTTACGGAGGGGACATATATACCAAAATGGCTTGTGGGAATTGACCCATTATTTGGACATATAGAGGGTTGAAATTTCGAGTCATGGAGGTTTTGGGGCTTGAAGGGAAGGGAGCAAAAAACATTTTCGAGTTGTGGAGGTTTTAGACTTATCGAGGTTCGACTTAAAGAGGTTCTACTGTATGTTTTATGTGGTTCTAAATACATTTTAAACAGTGGATCTCCGTCTAATAGGATCGTAGAACGTTGTAGAAGTAGTGTTACTGGCATTCGTAACCTATCTTCAAGCTACAAAATCCCCCTTGACTGTGCTGAATGAGTAACAACTGTACAGCCCTTGCTAATGGTATAAAGATTAACTGCCTCTGTATTGCTAGCTGCGTTAGAAAAAGAAGGTTATCGTTTATGCTGATTTAATTTGTTTCACAACGAATTTAATTCAAAACTGCAGTCTTTGAATATGATGTTGGTAACGAGTCTTGTACATCTTAACACCAAATCGTCAAGACAAAATAATATCCATATTTTGTTAAATTGTATTCTTAGCTTAACTATTTAATCTGTCCTGAAAATGAAAACCTGAAATAATTGTTTTCCATCACATATAAACAATGTCAAATTTAGCCTTTGTATAATTTTAATTAATTATAATTTTTTACTTAAATATTTTATTAGTTTCTTTTTATTTGTGAAAAGTTGATAAAACAAGGATATGTGGTTTTTTTTTTAATTATCTTGAAAAATGTCTACAAATTATTTAAATGCCCAAATATGTATAGTTTGAAGATTAAACTGCAAATAAAACTTTGAATAAAACATAAATCGCAAATTTTTTTATTAAATTATAAAACATTGCTTGTAAACTTTTTGAATAATTTTTTCCATGACGATATTTTTTTATTACGTAAATATTTTTTTAAATATTTTCCAGCACAGCAACAACAGCCGCCACCACCATCACGAGGTAATATTTCATTATATATTGTGTCTTGTTGGAAATAAATTTGCTTTCCTCATCTCCCGTCTGTGTCTGATCTTTGGTATCAAAGGATTCAGGTTCGAATCCTGGTGTCAGTGTGGAGGGTTGTTAAGAGGTTAAACTGTAGGTCCAGATCTAATTAGCCCAGAATGCGCACAAAATGACCGAAGAGCCCCAAACCAAACCCGTCTGTGGCTGGTCGTTGTCTACAAGATATGACCCCCAAAAAAACTGATACTATAGATTTGTTTATTTACGTCATATGTACCATAATTCGCGCCTGTTTACAAAATAAGAACTACTGATTTCTCCTACTTCAGGAAATGTTTTTGCAAATGTTTAAAACATTTCTGCATGTCGTTTTCATTAAGAAAACTCTACAGTCTTTTTTTTTCACACTCTCAGCAAATTAGACCGGGACCTACAGTTTAACGTAGATTCCGAATCACTAAAAAAAAACAGAAAATAAATATCCATGTCACCATAGAATTCGAACCTGAAACCTGTGACCATGTAGTAGTATGATCTCTATCACATATAAACAATATCAAGTTTAGCTTTTTTCGCGTATAATTTTTACTTAAATATTTTATTAATTTATATTTATTTTTGTAAAGTTGAAAAAACAGGGATATGTGTTTTTTTTTACTTATCTCGAAAAATATCTACAAATTATTTAAGTGCCCAAATATATATAGTTTGAAGATTAAACTGCAAACAAAACTTTAATAAAACATAAATCGCAATTTTTTATTAAATTATAAAGCATTGTTTGTAAATTTTATGAATAATTTTTCCATGACGATATTTTTTTATAATGCAAATATTTTTTTCAATATTTTCCAGAACAGCAACAGCAGCCACCCCACCCCCACCACGAGGTAATATTTCATTACAAAAATTATAATCAAATCAAATTTGTAAGATTCATTCAAAACATGTTCATTCAGAAGAAGTAATGTGCAAGAAGAATTAGAAGGGTAATGTACAGTGTGAATTATAATTAAAGTCTCACTTTCAAAATGCTGTAAAAAAAAGAAACACTCGTTACAATGAGTTGAAAGTTAAACTGAAGTTACTTAAAGAAGGGGAAAGAGTGAAGCATAAAAAAATTGCATCAAAAGTTATAAAGTGTATTAATAGTTGACGCGGTATACGGCATAAAGAATGTGAGTGATATGCCAGTGATATTTTGAATCGAAATAACAATGTATTTGGCATGAGTTGCAAGTTAAAACAACTGTAGTGTTCAGTATGCTTGATTATTTCTCTTTTTGACGGTAAAAGGACTTCCATGTCATTAAACAGTTGTGACACTATGAGTGGAAAACCCATCCACCACGGCAAGGTCATACCAAATTGGACGGGAAAAATCGGTGGAACTTTTTCATGATGCCATACAGTTTCCCTCTTCTTCAAGTATCTTCAGTACCAATTTAAACTCATTGTGACGATTGGATCTTTTTTACAGCATTTTGAAAAAGGGACTTTAATTTTAATCACCCTGTTCTGTGTCCAAAAAATAAGACCAATTTTCAATTTAAATTTCCCTGGCATAGGCTATTTCAATTTGTTTTTCTTTTTTGGTTGTTGGCACTGTCCTTGACATCTGTGAGAAATATGTCAAAATATTCATTAGTGTTTGAGTTACGCTTTTTTTGTGTGATGCTAAAACTTATTCCGGCGATTTTTGAAATATCTCTTCAATCAACTCAAAACGGTGTCCCCGGAGTGGTCCTTTGAGTTTAGGGAATAGCCAGAAGTAGCACGAAACTAAATCAGGTGAATATGGTGGTTGTGGAACGATATGGGCAACATTTTTGGCGAAAAAATCACGAAAAATCAGTGCAGTGTGAGTTAGTGTATTCAGTGTTTTCGGTACCAATCAAGATTTGTCGCGTTTGAAGCCCAAAACATTTTTTAAAATAAGTTTTTGAAAATCCAACATCATCAGCAAGGTCTGTAATTGTAAATCGACGGTTTGCAAGCACCAAGGGCTCTTCGTCTTCAACGCGTTTCTCTGCCTTCTTTTAACTGTTTTTACCACTTCTAAAGATTTCTTTCTCATATAGGAACGCTCACCGGAGGCCTTCTGCAGATACTATATATCTTCCGTCATTTTCTCTACTAACTGTTGATTCGAAATGTTCCCAAACTAATTTCTGCATTTCTTCTTTCGATTGCTTTTCGCTAGGATCTAAAATACCCAACGAATCTAAATTCCATAAGTCTGTAATTTTTCAATAGACAAATTTATTGCGTATTCACAAGTAGAACTAGGATGATCCGATGACTCACAAAAAACGCAATTTGTTGTATTTTTATTTCTTTCTTTAACATTAGTCGAAACTAATTCTGCTCCTGAGGGAATTCTTTCCCAGCCTAATTTATTACTTCTTGAGCCGCGGTTGTTTACTTTATCGAGGGGCGAAAAGGGCCGAGGTCGAAAATCAGAAGTGATTGCGAAATTATTGCTCATCATGACTGCGCGTTCTCTCGATCTCAAGGTCAAAGCTAAAAACTTCAGTAGTTCTTCGATATTATTATAAGCATTTTCATTCTCAGTTTTATTATATTCTATAAGAATATCTTGAGGAAGGGCTTTTAGAATTATTGGGCAGAGAACTGCGGAATAATTTTCTGTTTACAAATCTAAACTTTCCAAACTTCTTAATTCTGTTCGAATTTTGTCATAGAATTTTCTAAAAGATCAAATATCGTTGGAATTTCTCAATGATTTTATGTTTAAAATATTATTCATATGAGTATGTATCAATAGATCATTTCTCGCAAATCTTTCTTTTAATAAATTAATTGCCGAATCATATGTAGAAGCAGAAATACAAAAACCTTCTACAGTATTTAAAGCAGTACCACCTAAATGTGCTTTAAGGCAATTAAATTTATCTACTTTATTTAATAGATCATTATTGTGAATGGCAGATTCAAAACTATTCCAAAACGTTAGCCATTGATTGATATCACCATAAAATTTTGAAATATTTAATTTCGGCAATTTTACTCTTACACTATCCACTTGTTTCGACTCATTTAATTCTTTATTTTGTTCGGAAAGTGTTTCGCATTTATTTTCACTCAATTCTTTTTTTAACAAGCGAATTTTTTTACTTGCACGAAATTTCCACAGGGCAACTTTTTCATCATATTCGTCTGTATTTTGAATTTCAGTTTCAATATCTTCTACTTCGTAAAGAGGTTCTAATTTGTTATCTATCTCTTTCAACGAGTCATGTTTAGTAGTTAGCATTTCAACTAATTCTTCTAAGTTATCAATATCTATTTCTTCAATGTTTGATAGTTCCGATTCTAATTTTGTTAGAATTTTTGTAACGGATGTTCTAGAAACACTCCGTTTCTTTTTTAACAAATATAATTTCTGTTTACTATTTTCGTCACTCGCCATTACAAAATTAAAAGTATCTCATCTAAATATTAACTGACTACAATCCCGGCAGGGATGCCAAATTTTACCTCACAGTATTGGCAACACAAATAAATATCTTCTTGAATTATAAACACACACTTATATTTTCTTATATTTAACAATAAACTATTCTTACTTATCAAATATTGCTGAGACGATGAAAATGATTTACATTGAAAATAAATTTAACAAAGAATAATTTTTCCAACAAGATCTTACAATATTTATTTTTTATTAATTATCTGGATACTTAAAGCATTTATATTTTTTTATGTTATGACGTAGAAATACAGGGTGTTTATAATTAAAGTCACACTCAAAATGCTGTAGAAAAAGAACAAGTCGTCACAATGAGTTTAAATGGAACTAAATATACTTGAAAAAGGGGGAAAAGGTACGACATCAAAAATAGTTTTAAACTGTATTAACAGAGGGCGCTGTAAGAGGCATGAAGAAAGTGAATTCGACTGCCAGTGATATTTTGGATCGAAATGACTACGTATTTGGCATGAGTTACACATTAAACCAATTGTAGTGCTCACTTTGCTGGATTGTTTAGATTTTTTGAAAGAAAAATTGATTCCAAGTCATTCAACAGTCGTGACAGTCATATATATACATACTGATATATGTGTGTATATATCATAACTCCTATACATTTAATATCTTAGATTGTAGTCAATTGATCTAATTTTTCTTAAATTCTTATTTTTTTATTTAATGAGTATATAATTAATATCCCCAGAAAAGTGTTGTTTTTTCATTAAAAAATTTTTTTAGTACATTATTTTATTAACGATGATAAATTTTCGGACAACTACGTTCTTTTGCTTTTAGAAAAATATACAAAAAAAATTAATAACTTTCAACATTTAAAAAATATTGTGTAAAATAAAACTTTCGGATAAATAAATATTAAATTATAAAATTTATAATTCCTTTTATCTACATTATTGAGTGATTTTAATAATTTATCTATTGAAAGAGGGGGAATCTTTTTTTTTAATGAAATTTAATTTGATGTTTATTAATCTATTACATATTGAAACAATGTTTTTTTATTTTACAGGTGGACAGCATATGCCAGGTAGCTTAACATTTTTCGTTGATGTGTAATGTGTTACTGTCCTTATATGACACGAAACATTGAATACCATTCCAATAAACTTGGATTGATATATTGATTCCAAAATATATGGCTTATTATTAAGTAGTGTGCTATTATAAGAAATATTTATAACACATGTGGCCATATATATATATATATATATATATTATATAATATATATGTATATACGCATATATATATATATATATATATATTATATAGGTATATTTATATATAATATGTATATATATATTACATAATAAAACAATATTTTTTTGTATATTACAGTTGGAATGTATATGCCAGGTAACTTTACATTTTTTGTTTATATGTAATATATTATATGACATGAAACATTGAATATCATACCAATAAACTTGGTTTGATATATTGATTCCAAAATATATGTTTATTATTAAGTAGTGCGCTATCATAAGAAATAATTATAGCACATGTGGTCTAACTATATATATATATATATATAATGTATATATATGTATATATATATATATGTATATATATGTATATGTATATATATATATATATATATATATATATATATATATATATGTGTGTGTATATTTGTATATATATACAATAGAACCTCTGTAAGTCGAACTTCAAGGGAGACGCCAAATAATTCGAGTTATAGAATTTTCGACTTATGGAGGATTTCGCCTTACTCGAATTTTGTAAGGAAGTATTCGACTTGCAGACGTTTAGATTCTTTCTAATTTATTTTGAGTTAGTGAGTTAAAAATAAATAAAAATTCAAGAGAGAGAATGTTTATTGCAGAGGTAATAAACATGTTTATTTGCAACTTAAAAATGATATTATGTACTACAATAAAAAATCAAAGTAATTCCGAAACAACCTTAAAATTAAATATACTATGTATTAAAAAAAAGTCAGTTATTTATTTATTTAATTATTTTTTTTGCTTTTGACATTTCGATCGTTCAGTATCTATAACATTATGTAAGCTATAAAGAGCATACTTTTTTTTTCGGAGTAACTAGTTTGCTCTATGAAATTCCGTATAAGGTGGGCCTGAATGGCCGAGTGGCTAGCGCTCTGGCGCCCGGTACCACAGGTTTCGGGTTCGAGTCCCGGCGATGCCATGGATGTTTGTAGTGTTCGGAATCCCCTTTAAATTGTAGGGCCTGGTCTAAGAGGATCGCAGAGCTTTGCGGGGGCATTGTTACTCCGCGTCCGTGGCTTATCTTTAAGTTAAACGCGCCCCCTGGGTAACGCAAAGTGCGTAACGTTTGTGCAGCGCTTGCCTTAAAGCATCCAAGACCAAGCTGTCTGAGTGTTTGCCAGCTGCATTAGAAAGAAGAAGAAAAAAAATTCTGAAACACATTTTAATTCTATTCTTGCCTCTTTGATGGAAACCCATAGTGCCCATGTTAGATTGCTGGCGTCTTCTTTGTCATCTAAATCATTAGTTTTAGTTTTGTGATCAACGTCTTTCTTTTGTGATCAATGTTTTCAGTTTACCCTTCACAGAATTCATTATTCGTATTCTGTTATTAAAATTCGTATTCAATTATTCGTATACTGTTATTAAAATAGATGTGTATTGCAGTAAAACCAACCTACCTCTGATAATTTTGCAATCGACAACAAAGGATTTGCTTCGCTAGAGTTCAAATGAAATCGATAGCAATAATAATAATTAAAATAATAATAATAATAATAATAATTTCATAGAATTGGTTATTCTATTTACTGAGTACTCATACATTGCTTTCTAAGAAACAATGACGTGCATTGTCGGCAAATCCTTAAAGTCGGTAACTTATTGTTCTTCGAGCTATAAGAGGTAATTAGTTTCAAGTGATCGAGTTGTAAAATCAAACATTGCTAATATTCGAGATACAGAGGTCCTAATTTTTTTTTCGAGTTACGGAGGGAAAATATATACCAAAATGGCTTGTGGGGATGGACTCGTTATTTCGACTTATAGAGGGTTGAAGTTTCAAGTGATGGAGGTTTTGGGGCTTGAAGGGAAGGGAACAAAAATCTTTTTCGAGTTTTGGAGGTTTTCGACTTATCGAGGTTCGAATTAAAGAGGTTCTACTGTATTAAAATAAATATTTATATAAAGAATCAACATTAAAATGGATAATGATATTAATATTCAAATTAATTAAATAATAAAATTAATAAATGCTAACCAATTTTGTCCATTGGTTCAATTTCCGAAAGGTGAATTAAAAAATTTAAATTCATGCACACGCGAAACACTTTTTTAACGAACGATGATTTTGTCAAAGCAAATGAAATCCATTGACAATTACACAAAAAATCGGAAAGGTAAATAAAAGGAAGTCAATAAACTCTTAAGCCTATATATGATATACATTCGTACATAGTAAAGCATTTACAATACAGCTGTTTGGCTTACTAAAGGTTTCCGGTTCGAATCCCGACACTGCCGTGGAAGATTGTAGTGGTTAGGAAACCTTTTAAGTCGTAGGTCCCGGTCTCATATGACTGTAAAGTATCACGGAGCATCATCATTTCTCAAACACATCATTCCCAAATTGTAAAGTGGCAACTCAGCTCTAGGCAGAGTGATGTGGGGTAGTAGTAATAATAGCCGTATTAGACCAGCATACCGGATTAATATTTGAATCCACTTTAAACTCTAGTTACCAGTCTAACAGTATCGTAGAGTGTTGTGAGGGAAGAGTTACTGGCGTCCGTAGCCCATTTTCAAGCTACAAGTGCTTCCTGGGTAGTGCTCAATGAGTAACAGCGGTGCAGACCTTGCTTATGAGGCAAAGATGAACTGTCTCTGTATTGCCAGCTGCATTAGAAGAACAACAGTAAAATTTTAAATCTCAATTTTACCTTTTTTAAATGCTATAAACAATTAAAGAATTTAACTTAAAAAAGAAGTATTTATTATTTTATATTATTTTAAATTTAAAATTAAATTGAAATTTAGGAGCTAATTAAATTGCGAATATATTGTTGTCAAATTGTATTAATTTCATTGTGTACTGATAAATAATTTAATTTGATTTTTTTTTCAATTACGACAATGATTTATTTTCAAATTATGAATTTTTAAGTACCTATACATATAAAATAAATTTTTAAAAAATTTTAAATTTTTATCAATTTTTTTTTTATTTATTTATTTAGTCGGGATGAAAATTCGCGATAAATTTTTTCCATATTTGATCGTTTTGTTAATAATTTTTTTTTTGTATGTCATATCTTTAAATGAATATAGAATACAAAAAAATAATCTGAATCATTATTATTGTTTTTTCCAGGTGCACCAAATCCACAAGGTATTTTTAATTATTTGTCTAATTTTTTATTGAACTTGTGAGAATTATATTTTAAAGTATTTTCAACACAATTAAATATCTTCTTGATTTATAAACTAACACTTATATTTTTCTTACATTTAACAATAAACTATTCTTAGTTATCAAATATTGTTGAAGACGATGGAAAAAATTTACATTGAAAATAAATTTAACAAAGAAGAATTTTTCCAACAAGATCTTAAAATATTTATTTTCAGTCATTTATATTTTTTTATGTTATGACGTAGAAATAAAGGTTGTATATATATACATATATATATATATATATGAGAGAGAGGGCTATAGAAGAAGATATATAGAGAGAGAGGGCAATATATGGCTTATTGTTAAGTAGTGGACTCTCATAAGAAATATTTAGAACACATGTGGTCTAACTATTTATATATGTATATATATATATATATACATATATATATATTATGTATAGTTCAAAATTTCCTGGTTTGAAATAAGTAAATACTACATATTTCATTTCTAATGTAGCATATTAAATTTTGACATTTAGATTTCTAAAAACTAAAGTAATTTTTCAAATATTTTGAAAAAATGTAACATTAAGTATATCTAATACAAAAGCTGGCCATACAAAATACAAAATATAAACAAATAAAAAAGGCTTTTTTTCTTGAAGTACACATTAGTGCAGAGACACAGTTCATTTAGAGAAGATTAATTAATTTCAAAAAATAGAAATCAAACCGGGCAAAATAATCAATAAGTTAAAAATGATTCAGTAAAAAAAAAAAATAAACTGTTCGATATGTCCCAGTGGAAATCTAGCTAATTTGATCATGAGATAGAGTACATAATGGAATGAGATTTTGACATTTCTTTTTTACGAAGTAAAATTGAAGATGAGGAAATAAATAGCATTCATAAGAAAATACTGAATATATAAATGAAATAAATGCCACTGAATAACAATTTTGTTTGAATAATGTATATACATTTCATATTTAATAAATCAACTCATTTTTAACTGGTACAGAATATTTGTTTAAATTTTATTTATTAATAAAATTATTTTTTTTTATTAAATATATATACATTTATTTTAAGTTTTATTAAATCATAGTTGTATAAATTAAAATTTAGTAAATTTAATAATTATTCATTTATAATCTATATTTGTTTGAAAAGCAACGAAGTATATATTAATTAACGTACTGTCAAATATAGAAATGGAAATAAATAAATATACAAATGAATATATCAAATATATAAATGAAATAAATAACACTAAACACTAACACTAACACTAACACATGATACTAAATTTTGTTTGAATAATGAATATACGTTTCATATTTAATAAATCAACTCATTTTTAACTGATACAGAATAAATTTATTTATTTAATTTATTATTCAAATTAATTTTTTATCACTTTTTTATTTTTTACAGAATATTTTTTTTAATTTTATTTATTAATAAAATGTTTATATTTTTAATTTAATATATTACATTTATATTATAGGTTTTATTAAATCAGAGTTGTATAAATTAAAATTTAATAAATTTAATTGTTGTCAATATATAACCTATATATATTTGAAAACTAACGAAGTATATATTAATTATGTTACTGTCAAATATACACATTACGTATTGAAATGGGTTTTTCTTTTCAACTAAGAAAATAGAATTTTCTTTTAAAAAACACCTTATAATGTAAATTATTTTTTTCAATGCAAATTAAGCATGTCTTTACGCTTCGTAATTTATAAATACTATTGCACAAAAAAAAAAATGAGTGTATATAAATTTATAATTCCATCAATAAAAATGTTAGTAAGTAATTTCACTTTTTCCTCTTATTTACAACAAGTATACTATTTATTTTTTATTTGAATATTTGTTTAATATTAAAATTTAGTTAAATCATTTTGTATTTGTTATCTATGAATTTTATTTTTAATTTTAAATAAAAATTTATAAACTATATAATTTCATTTGTAAAATAATAAAGGTTTAGATTAAATATAAAGTATTAATGTTAAATAGTATTTTTGTCCTTAGTTATTTTTACTTGCAACTGCATTATTTTATACAATACAGCATTATTTATACTACATAATTATTTATAATTAAGTTAATTAATTATAATTTACCATGTTAAATACACTATAAGACAAAAAAAATAAAAGAATTTCATTTATTTTGTTTATAAAATAATAAATATTTAGATTAAATATAAATATTCATATTGCATCGTTTTAACTGCAACGGCAGCCAGAGTTCAGCAACAACAATATTACACAACTTTTTTACCTTTTTCATATTTCATTATCATTTATACAGTAGACTATACCTGAATATACCGGTTCTCGTTAGATCACCGAAGTTAAGCATCACTGGGCGCGGTCAGTACTTGGGTGGGTGACCACCTGGGAACACCGCGTGCCGTTGGCAAATTTGGGACCTGAATGGCCAAGTGTCTAGCGCTCTGGCGCTCGGTGCCACAGGTTTCGGGTTCGAATCCCGGCGGTACCATGGATGTTTGTAGTGGTTCGGAATCCACTTTAAGCTGTAGGTCCCAGTCTCCTATGACTGTAAGAGCGTCACGGAGCAAAAGTCAGGCTTCTGCCTACGGGTGCTCCCTCACAACTGAAGCTGCTTCCTTCCCCTTCAATCACGAGCACGTATGGGCTCGTGGGCTTGGCCAGCCAAGTGGGATAAGAAACAACAACAACAACACAGTAGACTATAATATGTCATGTTAAATAGACATAAAGATTGCAAAAGAAGCATAATAATTTATTTTATTTTATTTTATTGATTTATGAAATAATAAATGTTTAGATTAAATATGAAATATTGATATTAAATAAAATTTTTTATTACATCATTTTAGCTGTAACTGCGGCTAGAGGTAAGTAATAAAAATATTAAACAACTTTTCAGTATTGTGAATTTTTTATACTAGATGGTTATTTATTCAGCAGAGTGTGGATGTTAATATAATATATCAGGTTAAATACATTAAACAAACAAGTAATTAATTAAAACAAAACAAGTAATATAAAAAAAAATTAAGTGAATTCCTATTTTTTTTTCACTCTATTGCAGAAAGTCCTTTATAAAAAATTTTCATTCATTTTTTTAAGTTATCTGGTGCCATCTATTGATAGATAAATGCAACTTAAATCTAAAAAAAAATTAAATTAATTACTGAATTAATATTTGAAAAAACTGTATTAACATCAAGTGTCATCCACTACAAGTTCAAAAAATGCACTTGAACTTCAGTGGATGAATAAAAAGTATTTTATGAACGATTGAAATTTTGAACAAGATATATATTGGGAGAGTGTGAGCTAATAGAAGGAAGTGAAAAAAGTATAGTACTTTCATTTATTTTTTTTTATAGATTTATAAAATAATAAATATTTAATATGAAAAATATTATATAAATTATTTTTTAATAATAAAATTATTTTATTCTTAATATTAAATATGTTTTATAACATTATATTAAATATAAAATATTAATATTAAATAATATTTTTGTTATTACATTTTAGCTCCAACTGCAGCTAGAGGTAAGCAATAACAATATTAAATAACTGTTCCACATTGTATTATTTATACTAAATTATTACTTATGCAATATATTGTGCACGTTAAATAATAATAAACCATGTTATATACACATTGAGAAAAAAAGAAGTAGCATAAGAATTTCATTTATTTTATTTTATAGTTTTGGGAAAATAATAAATATTTAGATTAAATTTAAAGTATTGTTATTAAATAATATTTTTATTATAACACATTTTAGGTGAAACTGCTGCCAGGGGTAAGCATTAACTATATTAAACAAATTTTCAACACTATTATTTATACTGTAGTGCGTGTGCAGTAATGTAATACTACTGTGCCCCAAAAGTAAGAAAATTTTTTTTTTCAAAACAAAAAACGTCTGCAACATTCTATATGTTTCCGCGAACAAAATTGAATACAAGTTCTTTACTCAATTAATTCAGACAGCTCAAAATTCGCGGGAATCAGTTTTAGCATCTCACAAAAGCCAAGCGTAACTGAAACACTAATAAATATTTTGACGTCCAATTTCCCACAGATGTCGAGGACAGTGCCAGCAACCTAAAAAAAATTGAAATTTCTTAAGCCCCGGTAATTTTAAATTGAAAATTAGTCTCGCTTTTTGGACACAGTAGTAATATACCATATTAAATGTATATTAAGACAAATAAAGAATCATAACAATTTCATTTATTTTATTTTATTGAGCTACAAAATAATAATAAAGATTTAGATTAAATATGAAGTATTGATATTAAATTATATTTTTTATTAGTTTATTATTCATTATTTTAGCTAATACTGCAGCTAGAGGTAAGAAATTACAATATTAAGCAACATTTTCAATACTGCATTTTTTATACTTGATTATACACTATCTGGAAGAAAGTGACGGGACACCCGTCGAAAAGTAGAAAAGTCGACAATACAGCTGACACAAGCGCAATAATAGGTATCACGTGTCAGCCATATCCTATAAATACTCTGTGGAGTCGACTAGAGTTGCTCTTTGTCAAGATGCCGCCACGGGAAGAGTTGTCTGAGTTCGAGAAAGGTGTGTTGGTTGGATTGCATCTTGCCAAGGTGTCAATTAGGGTCAACTGTAGCACGGGTTGTGTGTCGCTTCAAGACTGAGGGACACTGTCAGAACAAACCCCGAAGTGGACGACCTACAGTTCTCACCAGTAGGGACCGGCGGATGCTTGGCAGGGAGATTCGAAGTAACCGTCAAACATTCATGGATAACATCGCTAATGAGTTTAGACAAGCCACGGGTGTGGCCGTTTCGACCAAGACTCTTCGTATCGAGGCCCATAAGTTCGGTTACACTGGACGTTCGGCGGCCCATAAGCCTTTGATTACGAAAACAAACAAGACAGCGCGCTTTCGATGGGCCAAAGACCACCGTACTTGGACTCTGGATGACTGGAAAAGCGTCCTTTGGAGTGACGAGTCACGATTTACCCTTTTCCGTTCCGATGGACGTGTTTGGGTATGGCGTTTACCAAGAGAACGCCATTTGCCCGAGTGTGTCGTCCCAACTGTAAAGTTTGATGGAGGAGGATTGATGGTATGGGCCTGTTTCTCCTGGTATGGGGCTGACCCACTGGTGAGGGTTGATGATGCGATGAATGCCGATAGATACTGTGATATTCTCGACAATCATGTCCTTCCTACCTTGTGGGCAACGTACGGTATGGATGATTGCTGGTATCAAGCTGACAACGCAACATGCCATGTTGCAAGGAGGATTTTGATTGGTATGTGAACAACAACATTAAATGCATGGAGTGGCCGGCGAAGAGACCTGATCTTAACCCAATTGAGCATCTCTGGGACGAATTGGACGGTCGGTTGAGGGCCTGCACCCCACTCCCCAAAAAGCAAGCCTGAACTATGGAACTTCCTGTTAAACATTTGGAAGGAAATTCCTCTGCCACTATGGCTAATTTAGTGGAAAGCATGCCCAGAAGGGTTGCAGCTGTGATCGCAGCCAAAGGAGGCCCTACCACCTATTAATTTTAATAAATATGGATTTATGTCGTTATAGTGTCGTGTCCCGTCACTTTCTTCCACATAGTGTACTTTTTGCTGTATATTGTGTGTGTTAAAATAATATAATATGTTACACACAAATTAAAACAAAAAAAAGGTATAAGGATTTCCTTTATTTTATTGATTTACAAAAAAAAAAGTAAAGATCGTAAATTTAGGAAAAAAAATGTATTACACATTTTTAGGCGAAACTGCTGCCTGAGGGATATGCAATAATAATATTAAACAGCTTTTTCTGTATTTTAATATTTGTACTAGATTATTATTTATACTCTTTTTGAGTATAAATGTGTTAAGAGTTTGTTTGTTAATATAATATACCATATTAAATGCATATTAAGGCCAGAAAAGAAGCATGTGGATATTTATTTTATTTTATTGATTTATAAAATAATAAAGATTTAAATTAAATAAAAAGTATTAATATTAAATAATATTTTTGTTATTACATTTTTAGCTCCAACTGCAGCTAGAGGTAAACAATAACAATACTAATTAACATTTTCAACACTGCATCATCATTACATTATTATTTATACATTATTATTGTATGTGATTATGTTATACACACATTAAAACAAAAAGAAAATGCATAAGTATTTCATTTATTTTATTGATTTATACAATTATAAAGATTTTAATTAAGTATGAAGATTGAGAAATTTATAAAAACTTTATTATTACATATTTTTAGGAGAAACTGCCGCTAGGGGTAAGCAATAATAATATTAAACAACTTTTTTAGCATTGGTTTTTTCTACTACTGTGTCCAAAAAGTAAGACCCATTTTCAATTTAAAATTCCCGGGGCTTATGGAATTTCAATTTTTTGTTAGGTTGCTGTCCTTTGACATCTGTGTGAAATTTTACGACAAAATATTCATTAATGTTTGAATCCCGCTTGGCATTCTGGCCATGTGTCTGTCATTACTTTGGCTTTCTGAGTTAAAACTGATTCCGACGATTTTTGAAATCACTAAATTAATTCAGCAAAGAACTTGCATTCAATTTTGTTTGCGGAAACGTATAGAATGCTGCCGAAAGCATTCGGTGAGCATTCCTATATCGAAAAGAAATGTTTCGAAGTGGTATAAATAGTTGAAAGAAGGCAGAGAACGCGTTGAAGACGAAGAGCCCTCTGGTCGTCCCTCCACATCAACCGACGAAGCTCACGTCCAAAAAATTACAGATTTGGTACTTGCAAATCTGTACTGTAAATTTTGTCGATTTACAATTAGAGACCTTTCTGGACGATGTTGGAATTTCAAAAGATCGGTCCATTCCATTTCGGCCTTCATACGCGTCAAATCTCGATTGGTACCGAAAACACTGAATGTTCCAGCTCACACTGCATTGATTCTTCGTGACAGTTTCGCCAAAAATGAAACCCATATCGTTCCACAACCACCGTATTCATCACTTCTGGCTATTCCCTAAACTCAAAAGACCACTGTGGGGACTCCGTTTTCAGTCGATGGAAGAGATTCAACGTGAATCGGCGCGCGCTTTGAAGACCGTCCCTGCCGATGTTCTTTTTTTTTTTTTTTTGCTTGCATTGAGGATTGGAAGAAAACGTCTTTATAAGCGTGTTGTGTCCTGAAGGGGTTACTTTGAAGGCGGTGAAATAAATTCAAAAGAATAAATAAAAATATTTTTGAAAAAACAAATAATTGGTCTTACTTTTTGGGCGCATTAGTACTAGTTTATTATTCATATTCTAGAGTGTGTGTATTAATATAATATACAATAATATATATAATATTAAATCCATATTAAGACAAATAAATAATCATAATAATTTCATTTATTTTATTGTATTGATTTATAAAATAGTAATAAAGATTTAGAATAAATAAAAAATTTAGATTTTGAATAATATTCTTATTAAACATTTTCAGCTCAAACTGCAGCCAGAAGTAAGAAATAACATTATTAAACAACTGTCCAACATTGCATTAATTATACTAGATTATTATTTATGCCCTATATGGTGTGTGTTACCATAATATACCATATTAACTACACATTAAGCAAAAAAAAAAAAAGAATCATAAGGATATTTATTTTATTTTAGTGATTTATAAAATAATTAAGATTTGGATTAAATATGAAATTTTGATATTAAATAATTTTTGTTATTACACATTTTTAGCACAAACTCCACCCAAAGGTAAGCAATAACAATTTTAAACAACTTTTTAAAATTCCATTATTCATTCCAGATTATTGTTAATATAACATACCATGTTGAGTACACATTAAAAATAGAGGCTAACAGGAAAGCTTTTCATTTTTTTTTAGTTTATATCATGAAATAAATTTGTTATACATTAGAGCCTCTGTATGTCGAACTTCAAGGGAGAAGCCAAATAATTTGAGTTATAGAGTTTTCGACTTATGGGCGATTCGACTTACGCGGATTTTGTAAGGAAATATTCGACTTGTAGAGGTTTAGATTCTTTCTAACTTATTTTGAGTTAGGGAGGTAAAATAAACAAGAATTCAAGTTACAGAGGTAATAAACATGTTTATTGGCAACTTAAAAGTTATATTATGTAATATAATAAAAAATCAAAATAATTCCGAAACAACCTTAAAATTAAAAATATTATGCATTAAAAAAGTCAGTTATTATTGTTATTTTATTTTATTTATTTACTTTTTTTTTGCTTTAGACAATTCGATCGTTTTCTATCTTTAGCATTTATCTAAGCTATAAAGAGCAGAAAATTAATTTTCTTCCCAGTTGCTATTTCGTAGAAATGGTTATTCTATTTACTATATACTAATACATTGTTTTCTAGGAAACAATGACGTGCATTGTTGCAAATCCTTAAAGTCGGTAATTTATTTTTCTTTGAGCTATAGAGGTAATGAGTTTGAAATGATCGAATTGTAAAGGTTGTAAAATCAAACATTGCTAATGTTCGAGATACAGAGGTCCAATTTTTTTTTCGAGTTACGGAGTTAAGAATATATACCAAAAGGCTTGTGGAGATTGACTCATTATTTCGACTTATAAAGGTTTGAAATTTCGAATCATGGAGGTTTTGGGGCTTGAAGGGAAGGAAACAAAAATTTTTTCGAGTCGTGGAGGTTTTAGACTTATCGAGGTTCGACTTAAAGAAGTTCTACTGTATTAAGTAGCATTACATAAGTTAGTTAACATTATTCCCTATAAATAAGCAGACATGTGTAAACATATAAACGGAGGCCATCAGAAGACATATCCCATGTATATTCCTGTCATATTAGAAGAAAACCAGAAAATATGACTGTACAATGAAATATATGTACCAGAAATGAAACCAGACAAAGGGACTGTCGATGCTAGACAATAATAATAACAATATGTAGCTAAGCACAAAAACAACAGCTAGACACAGATGCAAATCGCACACATATTCATGCCAGTACTTCTAGGCCACGATAGAAACCATTGAGTAGTAACATAACAGAACGCAGTTACCAGTTTGAGTGCCACTGCAGTGGGGTTATATATATATATATATATATATATATACACTCAAGAGCCAAACTATTATGACCACCTGTCAATAACGAGTTGGCCCACCTTTGGCGTGCCACACAGCTTCAACCCGCCTTGGCATGGATTAATACCAGTTAAATACCACTTCCACCTGATCACGTGCCTTCCACTTCATCCAGGCCAGTTCATTGCAAAATGTAGGTGTGGTCATAATGTTTTGGCTCTTGAGTGTATATACACAGTCCAGTCCCATTAATGTGCCCACCACCTAGTTTCGACGTCAACGTGAGATAACCCATCCCAAATGGCAGGTGGCAGCATATTGCAGTGGAGTGTATATAAAGAATTCCACTTAATACCACATTCCATATTCCACTTAAAGCCAGAATATACAAGTAAGTATATTCTGGCTTTTGACAGATGGTCACATTAATGTGACTGGACTGTGTACCTGTGTGTGTGTGTGTCATGCAGAAATAACGCCGATAAAGTGTTTCTTTGTTCCATCGATGCCATTGGTATTGGATTTTGGCATTGGAATTTTTATTAAGTCAATCACTAAGAAATGCTGCACGAAACGTTCAGCAACTGTGAGGGACCCAATAGTTATCCTGATCACTCATTTGACATCCGAAATAATGTTCATGTGGCCTTTTTTCATCAAGAAAGTAATATTCCTTCTTTGAGACTACATAATTATTTCATCCATGACAAAACAGAAATTGTTTGGATATTTTTCACAAATTCGCTGCATTTTAAAAAATATGCTGGTTCAATAAAAGAAAAGATTTGGAACCAAAGTGAAGACGAGGTATTTCTCTATAAATTACTATAAATGCCTTTCAAAACTTGACATGAAAGGTCTAAACTAAACGGAAGTGACTCACGTGAACTACGTGCCGAGATCTTCAACTTCGCCAGACTTGTCTTGACAGGTCTGGCGTGTATTTGATATCTTTATTGGAATCTATATCCTCACACATTGTCGTCGACCACATTCCTTTAATAGAACCAGAAGTCAATAGAATTATGTCAAACTAGACACTTTGTTATTCGTGAAAAAAAAAATATTTTTTAATATAAGTAAGACTACAAAGGCATTGAGCAGGGTTGGGAACATTTGTGGTTATATTCGGCTTTAGCGTATCAAAGTACAGGGTGATTATAATTAAAGTGCCACTTTCAAAATGCTGAAAAAAAGAAAGAAAGAACCACACGTCACAATGAGTTTACATTTGAACTTAAGAAGAGGGGAAACGGTATGGCATCAAAAAAAAAGGTCCGAAGTGTGTTAATAAATGTCTGAAGGCTGAAAATAAAGGAAGTGAATTCGGCTGCCAGTGATATTTTGAATCGAAATGACAACGTATTTGGCATGAGTTGCACATTAAACCAACTGTAGTGTTCAACGTGCTCGATTGTTTTGGTTTTTTGACAGACTACCACGTCATTCAACAGTTATGCCATTGTGAGTGGAAGGCCCATCCACCATGGCCAGGCAAGAGACCCATTACACAATTGGATGGGAATAGTGAGTGAAACTTTTTTGGAACTTTCTTATTGATGCCATACAATTTCTCCCTTCTTACAGCATTCCCTTTTTTTACAGCATTTTGAAAGTGGGACTATAATTATAATCCCCCCTGTATATAAGAAATAGCTACAGTTATCTATTTAATTAAACTATTGCCAATCAGTGTAATTATTAGATGATTTATAATACATTATGTAGTACTTAATAAAGTATTTAATTAAAAAATCGACTAAGAAAAACTATTTTATTAATGGGTGTATATATATATTTTTTTGCTTTAGATTATACTGTAGGATATGGTAAGTCTTAAAAGGAGTATAATTATTATAAATTGAAATGATGTATTTTTTTTATTAATTGTTTTCATATTGACGTATTTTAAATAAATATTGTTTGTGTTTCTATTGAATTGTATTAAAACTATAATACTTGTTACTTTAATTGAATTTATAGTAACAAAATATCATATAAAATGCAATAAATTAATAAATAATGTTTTTATGGATTTAGAAAAATAAATCATTTGAGTGCTTATAGACATTTATGGGAATATTTTGAAAAATGAATTAATACATTTTTTTTTAAAATTTGCTTTAGTATTTATTCATTTATTTTAAATCTATAAAATAATTAATAGATATTCCTGATAACATAAACCATACATATATCCTTTATCTATAAATTTAATGCAAAGCGATTTATTTTACACTTATTTTCATATTTAATTTTAGTATCAAATAACAATTAATGTTTTTTGTGACATCAAGTGTAATGCAAGAAACATGTGAATAATAAACTAATCTCAGAATTTAAATCTCCTAATTTAATATAATAGTTTTTATTGCTATCGTTAGCTTTGATTTATAATCATTAGACTCATCTTTTGATACCATTAGCTTTCATTTGTTATGATTGGATTCCTCTTTTGCTATCATTAGCTTTTTTATTACTCATCTAAAGAACGGTGTTAGATTGAAATTTCTTACATTCTTAAAATTGCAGTTAGATTTATGTGAGTTTTATAATGTTACTTCTGTACTATTTATGTTGTTTTACATTGATTAATACTCCTTATGAGATAAATTATTTATCATGTGACAATATTTGTTGCAATTTCTATCTTTTGTGATATTTGATGAAAATAAATATGATAAAATATTAACAAAGACACTAACGTATATTTATTTATTGATTGATTGATTTCTAAGCAAAATTGTATTTTTAATATTTAACATATTTTTAGGTGAACATGATGATTTCCCAAGTAAGTGTTTCTTTCTGCATTCTTCTGAAAATAATCAAATATATATTTTTAAAGAGACACAATGATAAAAATTAGTACCTCGATATAGGAGTCCCAAGCCAACACGGCAATAACATAAATTTTGATTTTAAAGTATTCTGAAGTATGAGCTCAAGAATCATATGAATAGCAAACAATTAAATTCGAACAGTTACGTTTATAGTGACACAATTTTTATACATTAAACAAACACAAAAAGCTGAAATCGAATTGCAATTTGATTTTATATTACCATTTAAGGCATTAAATTGGATATTTTTGAGTCTAGATATTTGTTTTGCAATTGCTTTATTAACATACGTATATAACTAATACGTATACGTTTATAAATAGTAGACATTTTAAATGTGCATAAAATCATTTTAAATATAATTTCAAGCAATAATACATTTAAAGCCAAAATATCAATATTATGATAAAAAACAATGTATTTCGAAATATTTCAACCTTAGTCAATAGAAAAAATTCGTCAAAATTGTTCTGTACATTAAATTTCTTCAAACACACGTATTAAAGTGAATAATTTCCAGCAACATGATTCTTCTGAAATCATTTCAAACGCATTGTTATGTAAATCTAAATGATATGATTTTATTCATTTTTCTGAGCAACAATGCTTTAAGGTTTATTGTTCTGTATTCACCTCATTATTCATTAGAAGTGCTCTTTATACTTAATGGTCTTCTCAGATGGTATTTTCAATAAACGTGATTTATCATTAAGCACTTTAATGCGCTTTGAAATGTTGCACACATTTTTATGGAATGTAATTTTTGAATCACATTTGCAAGATAGATTGCAGTAAGCACAGTGAATCTGGCATTGTGAACAATACACTCTAATGGATTTAGTGATGAATGTGTTCAGTGGTAATTGATCTTTTACAAGAAGAATGTATAGTGTTTTAGCTCATTTCTCTCCTTATATAATAAAGGAATTTTTTTAAAGGGTCTTATTTATTGTCTTTTTTTAAAATTTAGATCCATATGAACGTGAGTAAATATTTAATGTATTTTAATTATATATATATAATTACATTTGCTTAACAATACATTGCGTAAAACACATTATTGGATATTATGAAAAACATATCATGGATATATATGTTGTTTAGCATATCATTTCATTTTATTATTATCGTTAATTAATTATTGCCGTTTTGTTTGTAATATTTCTTATTACTGTTGTTCTGTTGTACAGCTGTATTTCTTTTATTATTCTGTGAAAATTTTTAATTCTGTGTTTATAAAAATTTAAATATACAGGGTGATTATAATTAAAAGCTCTTCTTTCAAAATGTTGTAAAAAAAAAAATCCCTCGTCACAATGAGTTCACATTTGAACTGAAGATACTTGAAGAAGGGGGAAGCGGTATGGCATCAAAAAGACGTTCCACCGATTTTCCCCATCCAATTGGGTATGACTTGCCGTGGTGGATGGTATTTCCACTCACAGTGTCACAACAGTTGAATGATTTGGATGTCATCTCTTCCATCAAAAAACCGAAACAATCCAGCACATTGAACATTACAGTTGGTTTAATGTGCAACTCATGCCAAATACGTTGTCATTTCGATTCAAAATATCCCTGGTAGCTGATTTCGCTTTCTTTATGCTGCTTACAGGGCCAATATTAATACACTTTGGATCGTTTTTTGATGTCGCATTGTTTCCACCTTCTTCAAGTATATTCAGTTCATAGGTGAACTTATTGTGACGAGTGGTTCTTTTATACAGAATTTTGAAAGTGGGACTTTAATCATAAACACCCTGTATTTACATTCACTTAACTATACATTAAATGAAACACATTATTGCTTATTACGTTAAGTGTTTAATAGGTATATGTTGTTTATCATATTTAATTTAATTATTTTCATTAATTATTTTTTACTTTTATGTTTGCTATATGTCTTATTACTGTTATTCTGTAGTACAACTGTATTTTTTTTATTATTCTATGGATTTTCTTTTTACTTCTCTATTTATTAAAAATAAAATGTAGATAAATCATTTTTCTGCTTTTAAAGTTTGTATCATATAAGTATTAAGTGTTATTTATCAGTTTTGAATCTTTTTTTTTATAATATTAAGATCCATTTTTTAAATAGATTTCGAATATTGTTTTCAAATATTTAAAATAATTCAAAGCCTTTTGTAGTTTTAAACTAAAGCAAACATAATTTTTATGATATATATGGAGTTAATAAAAATGAATGGAATTTTTTATGTATTAATATTTATCCTCTACGCAATGTTCTAAATTCAATTTTTTCTTACAATAAATTTTAAAAGATATAATAAATTAAATTTTAATTGTATTATATTTTAAGTAATGCGATTTATTTTAGATCTAAGTAAACTTTATGTTCTACACAATAGCTAAATAAATTATATAAAAAAGTAATATTTGGTGAGAAACGTAAAAGAATTGTTTTAAAATGATTCAGCATAATTAGATTATCTATAGTTAGATAATAAGTTTTTTTGAAAATCTATATCATTCTATTTACTTATGCTTTTGGTTGGAATCTAGAATACTGTACCCCTGAAGAATTCGCCAATCCTGCAACCCGAAATATACCGCCAAAAAGTTTGGCGATAAATAATTCAAGGATTAAAGTTTTGCCAGCAGAGTGATAATATTTGGCGTTAAAGCGATAAACCTTGCTTAATAGGCACTTTCAGAAATAAACTTTGATGTAATAGCATTTTAGCTATTAATGTTGGCGTGATAGCAATGTTTGGAGATAAATTTTGGCGAAATAACGGTTTACAATGACAGCCTTTGTTTGTTTACTTGAAAGATTCGGAATTCCAGTGAAGAATTTTGGCATAATATCCTTACTAACTGGTGCATTCATTACTATGCTTATTTGGCGACTTGGCATATTGGCAATGCATTTAGCACAAAGGGTATAGGATTCTAGATTTGTACACTGTTGTTTTGCGATTTACTTATTTTAATAATCTATATTTTTGTACTTCAATGTAGATTTAACTTCTTATTAATATGTAAATTAGAAACATTTAAGAAACTATGATGTAAATTTAATTTCATAATTTGTTTGAAATTTCTCTTTGAAGATGCAAAAAGAGGTAAATTAAAAATATATTCTTTTTAGATATTTTAGAATTTTGCTATCGAGAAAAATTAAAGTGTATTGTTTTGTATAAATATAAAATTAGGAATATATTGCTAAAAGATAATGATTTCTCGCAATAGACATATTGATGTATAATATAAACTAGTGACCATTAAAATTGCTACACCAAGAAGGCAATATGCTACAGACGTAAAATTAAAAAGACAGGAAGCAGAAGCGCATTCACACAAAGCAGGCATCGGTAGCGACACCTGCAATATGTTTTAATGATGAAATTGTTCAGCCGGTTTCTCATATGCAATTTGCATTTGAACGTTGTTGCCCGGTGAAAAGTTGTTGTGATGCCTCGTTTAAGAAGAAGAAATGCGTACGAGCACGTTGCTGATTTTGAAAGAGGTCGAATTGTTGCGTACCGGAATTGCGGTTTATCGTATCGCAGTATTACTGCTCGCGTCGGTCGAGATCAAATGACTGTTTGCAGAATAATGAATCGATGGGTTCCGGACGCTAATACGGAAGGCTGTGCTGAATCTCAACGCCCCCTATCATCAGCAGCCGAGAAGACAAGCATGTTACACACATGGCCTTAATGGAGGGTGCAGCCACGTCACGAGCCAAGAATTGGGGTCGTTTGCAAGACAACAAATGTCTGCACGAACAGTTAGACGCCGTTTGCAGCAGCCTGGACTCTCCATGGAGACCATGGCTGAAGCTACCCTTGACGCTGCATCACAGACAGGATCGTCTTCAATAGATCTTCTTGATCAACGACAAACTTGGGAGCACAAATGGCAACATGCCATTTTTTCAGATGAATCCAAGGTTCTGTTTACAGCATCAAGATAATCGCATCCATGTTTCGCGGCATTGTGGTGAACACACATTGGCAGCATGCATTCGTCATCGTCATACTACCCCATCACCCGGCATGATGGCATGGGGTGCTATTGGAGATTCGTCTCAATCACCTCTTGTTTGCATTGACGGCACTGTGAACAGTGCACATTACATTTCTGGTGTGTTACAACCCGTGGTTCTCCCCTTTATTCGTGCCCTGAGAAAACCATACGTTTCAGCAGGCACTACCGCATGTTGCCGGTATTGCACGGATCTTCCTTGATTCAGAAAATGTTCGGCTGTTGCCAAGGCCTGCACGTTTACATCTGGTCCATGTTTGCCAAGCGATAGGCTCGTCACCATACGCCAGTCACTAGGTTGATGAGCTGTTGCATCGTGTTGGAGCTGCATGGGCATCTGTACCTCTACATGCCATCCAATCTCTGTTGGACTCAATACCTAGGCGTATACTGTCAGAAGTGGTCGTTCTGGGTACTGATTTCTCAGGGTCTATGCACCCAAATTTCTTGAAAATTTAATCATTTGTTATTTCCAATATAGTATATTTGTCCAATAAATATCATTTTGTTTTCTGCATTTATTTTTGGTGAAGCAATTTTTATGTCCAATAGTATAATTTACAATGTTAATCACAAATTGAGACAAATAAAAGAGCTATGAAGATTTCATTTATTTTATTGATTTATAAAATAATAAAGATTGGAAATTTAGAAAAAAAAATTATTACACGTTTTGAAGTGAAACTGCTGCCAGGGGTAAACAATAACGATATTAAATAACTTTTTCAGCATTGTATTATTTATATTAGATAATTATTAATACTGGACAGTGTGTGTGTTAATATACAATATTAAATGCATATTAAGGTAAATAAACAGTCATAATAATTTCATTTATTTTATTTTATTGAGCTATAAATTAATTATAAATATTTAAATTGAATATAAAATACTGATATTAAATAAAATTTTTGTTATTACATATTTAGCTCCAACTGCAGCTAGAGGTAAACAATAACAATACTAAATAACTTTTTCAACACTGCATTATTTATACTACATTATTATTTATACAGTATATTGTGTGTACTAATATAATATACCATGTTAAATACACAATAAAACAAAAAAAGGAGAAGGTTTTCATTTATTTCATTGCTTTTTAAAATAATTTAAGATTTAGATTAAGTATAAAAATTTAAAATTTTTGTTATTACTTATTTTTAGCTCCAACTGCAGCCAGGGGTAAGGAATAACAATGTTAAACAACTGTTCAACAATGTATTATTTATAAGATTATTATTTAGATTATTATTTATACAGTATATTGTGTGTGGTAATATAATAAACCATGTTAAATACACATTAAGACAAAAAAAGAAGCATACTGATTTATTTTATTTTATTGATTTATAAAATAATAAAGATTTACATTAAATATGAAGTTTAGATATAAAATAATAATACTTTTTTTATTGCGCATTTTTAACTCCAACTCTACCCAGAGGTAAGCAATAACAATATTAAATAACTTTTCAACTTTGCATTTTTTATACTAGATTATTGATCATATAATTCATCATGTTGAATACACATAGAAAAAGGCTAACAGGAAAGTATTTCATTTATTTTAGTTTATATCATGAAATAAAAATGTTACATAAGTTAGTTAACTTCAGTTAGTTAACATTATTTCTATATATAAGCAGACAGGATTTAAACATACAAACGGAGGCTTTTACAATGTATATGCCATAAATATATTCCTGTCTTATTTTAATAACACTTGAAGTTTAAACTAGACAAAGTAATATCCAGGGCCGGATTTTCCTATAGGCTAACTAGGCTTCAGCCAAGGGCCTCAAGATCAAGAGGAGCCTACATTCAAATTGTTAGCAAAATTAGAATTACACTATTCTAAAAACAGTAAACACTAAAACACTGATTCGAAAATAAGGAGAAATTCTACACATATGACTAATAAACAAACATAAAAATGTATTGGTTAAGATCATTAGTTTATTGGTTTGGTTTAATTTAAAACTTAAAATTCATACTTAAACTTTAAATACGAATTATTATGAAATAAATTTATCTGCATTGAATTTGTTTTAATCTTCAATGTATGGAATATATTTAATTTAATTTGATAGAAAATATTATAACTTTTATTGCATATTTTATTTTCGTAGACAAAGTTTTTTATTATTTGAATTTTGTTTCTTTGCAAATGCTGTGTGTTATGTTTGATTAGTTATTGTTACAAGTACTATATAGGGTGCTGAGAATAAATTTCCAAATAAGTGTTTTTTTTTGTGCCCCATCTTTTATAAAGATTAGTACCCATCACAATATTTTTCATTTAACATATTGATATACATCAGAGTAATGGTGTATTTTATTATCTCTCATGTAATTTACAAACTTAAAAATGGGAGGTGAAAGGGCCTCATAAGTGGAATAACCTAGGGCCTCTTTTTATCTAAATCCAGCCCTAGTGTCTATTGATGCTAGTCACTAATAACAACAATGCAAATGTAGCTAGATATAAAAACAAAAGCTAGACATAAATGCAAATGAATGATTCATTGATATTTCCATGGTCGTAGTGATTTAATAAGCATTATCATGTTTTATGTTTATCCTTTAAAACGACTTAAACTACAGGTACCGGTCTAACTTGCCTAAAGTGTGAAAAAAAATTACCGTAGAGCGACAAAGCAAACCAAACCTTCGATACGACAGAACAATTCCAATTATCTAACAACATTGGCGGACAAAATTTAATATTTTGTCTGCAAAATTAATTAGAATGGCTTTTTGTTATGAAGTATTATGCTCTGATTTCAAATAAACCTAGCATTTTTTTTTTAAAAAAATTTTGTAACAAAAAATTAAAAATTTCTTATTGTAATAAAAAATTAAAAATTAAATTAAATTATTTTTAAAATTAATTAAAATTTTTTTTTGTAATAAAAAATAAAAAATTTCTTATTATACTAAAGTGATTAGTTTTATTTAATTTACTTACATATATTAATATAAAATCAAAATGAAGTTTAGCAATTTTTTTTGCTTGAGTATAACACATAAATAATCTGCAAGCACATTTGGATTGCATTTTTTCAGAAAACGTTTTTTAATTGTTAAATATCTTAGTGTAATTACTTATCGTTTTCGCTGATCACACCACCTATATTTTCTGGGAACAAGTCCAGAAAATTAAAGTTTAGGGCCATGTTTCATCCCAGAGCTTAAGAATTTTTGAGGAGTTCTGAAACTAAGTCTCCATAGTTCAGGGCTGCAGTTATCCTATCTGACTCTAAGGCAGCACTTTTGGCAATCAATTCCTCCCTAGCACCTCAGTCTATTTCCATCGAAAAGTGCATTTCTTGTTTTGAAGACCTTCACTCAAAGGGCAAGGATATCGTTTTGCATTGGATCCCAGGCCATTGTGGGAACTTTGGTAATGAGAAGGCAGATTCTCTTGCCAAAAAATGAACAACCATCTCTTTTCACTCGATGAAACTGGTGATCCGAGACTTTTTTCAGAACACTCTATCTGATAATCTACGTGAAGGCAACTCATCTAAAACCTGGCTTAACTTTATTCTAAACATCCCTGATCAGCCCAGGTTTAAAGCTGTTGCCCTTTTCAGACTCCTGACGGGCCATGATTGTTTGGCCAATCACCTTTTTCGTATGAGAATATTTGCAAGCCCAAAATGCATGCTCTGCAATCTTGGAGAGGACATGGATTCATCTCACATTCCTGTCTGCCCTGCACTTGTTTCCTCTACTGTGTAGGGTCGTTACTGAGAGGCTAGGGCCCTTATGGGCTAAGCCTGTCACTATGTGATTTCCTTCGTGTTTCCTTCATGTTCTTTTTATTTTATATTATTTTATTGCTTTTTCTGTTCTTGTTTTTTTTGTTCTTTTTATTTTATTGCTTTTTGTAGCCTGCCATTGGAAATAAAAAAAAAGTCCTGGGCTTTTCTATTGCCAAAAAATTCAGCTACGATCTTTTAAAACGACTTCCATTCAGCTTTTTTTAACCCCATGGGTGATCAGAGCAAATCTTGAGGGGCCTCAGATTTGGCCTGGTCACCCATTTTGTGTCATTTCTTTATCAAGGGAGTAATATTCCTTCTTTCAGACTTCAAAGTTAGTTCACCACACACAAAATAGAAATTGTTTGGATGTTTTTCATACACAAACACACAAAAAAAAAAACTGTTGGTACAACAATAAAAAAATTTGAAAGCAAAGTAAAGACGAGGTATGTCACTATAAATTACTATAAATGCCTTTCAAAACTCGACCGGAAAGGTCTAAACTAAACGGAAGTGACTCACGTAAAAGACGTGCCGAGATCTTCAAGTTCGCCAGACTTGTCTTGACAGGTCTGGCGTATATTTGATATCTTTATTGGAATCTATATCATCACACTTTGTCGTCGACCACATTCTTTTAATAGAACCAAAAACCAATAAAATTATGTTCAAACTTATCCGTGATATATATATATATATATATATATATATTTTTAATATAAATAAGACTACAAAAACACTGAGCAGAGTTGACAACATTTGTGGTTATTTTCGGCATTAGCGTATAAAGTAGATAAGAAGCAGCTACAGTTTTCCATTTAATAAAATTACTGTCGACTGTCGAACAATGCAATTAGTAAACGATTTATAATGCATTATGTAGCATTTAATAAGATATTTAATTAAAAAATCGACTAAGAAAAATTATTTTACTAACAGCATATTTTTTTTTTTTCTTTTGCTTTAGACTTTACTGTTGGGTTTGGTAAGTTAAATTCGTCTTTTGTTATCATTATTGTCATTCGTTAACTTCAGATTCTTCTTTTCCTATCATTAGCTTTTATTTATCATCAGTTTTATCTTTTGTTATCATTGGATTCCTCTTTCCTTATCATTAACTTTCATTATCATTGGATTCCTTTTTTGTTATTATTAGCGTTTTTTGTTAACATTAGATACCTCTTTTCTTATCGTTAGCTTTCAATTGTTATCATCATATTCTTCTTATCATTAGATTACATTTCTTATCATCAGACTCCTCTTTTATTATGATTAGCTTTCTTTTGCTATCATCAGATTCCTGTTTTATTATCATTTGCTTACATTTCTTATCCTCAGACTTTTCTTTTATTATGATTAGATTCCTTTTTATATCATCAGATTCTTGTTTTAATGTCATTAGTTTCTTTATTACTCATCTAAAGTACGCTGCTCCATTTAAATTTCTTACATTCTTAAAATTCTAGTTAGATTCATGCTAATTTTACGATGTTAAGTGCGTACAATTTATGTTATTTGATTGACAAATACTTCTTAAGAGATAAAATAAATAAATTTTAAATCATGTGTGTTCATTCAGTACAATATTTGAAGAAAGTTGTTTCTTTAGCAATATTGGATGAAAATAAGTATGATACAATATTAACAAATAACATTAATCTATTGATTTATGATCAATATTCTGTTTAATACTTAAAAAAATATTTTTAGGTGAGCATGATGATTTTCCAAGTAAGTTACCATTTCTACTTTCTTTTGAAAATAGTCATAAATATATTTTTAAAGAGATGCAAAACGAATATATAGAGTGATTAACAAACAAGTAATTTAAATAAAAATAATGTCAATTCCTTCTTTTTTTTTTCACTCTATTGCAGAAAGTCTTTTATAAATAATTTTCATTTATTTTTTTTATTTATCTGGCTCCATTTATTGGTAGATATATTCAACTTAAATCTAAAAAAAAACCTAAAATTAATGAATTAAATTTAATTACTGAATATTTGAAAAAAAGGTCATCCACTATAAGTTCAAAAAAATGTATTTGAACTCGAGTGGATGAATAAAAATTATTTTATGAACGATTGAAAATTTGAACAAAATATATGTAGATAGGGAGAGTGTGATCTAATAGAAGGAATTGAAAAACGATATATGCGTCCCTAACCATCATCTTGTTAACATAAATTTTGATTTAAAGTATTCAAAAGTATGAGCTCTAGAATCATGCGAAAAACAACAATTAAACTTTAAAACTGTAGGTTATTTTGTCACGATTTCAAAATTTTGAAATGGCAAAAATATTCATTTTATTGGTATGTTATCTCTATTGTGAGAAACCATAAATAGCTTTGGAACGGTACTTATATCGTCAGACCTAACCTGGTCTTTAACACCTGTCTTCGTATGCTTTCTCCTTTTATTAATAGAAATTCCCCCTCTCAATTGATAATAAATTACTAATCTACATGTACTATATGCGTCCCATCATAACTTATGCGAGTCCGCCTTGGGGCTCTGCTGCAAGGTATCACATTAATTATATTAAAATTGTAGAAAATAAACTTTTGCGCATGATCACAAATTCTCCTTGGTACTTTAGAAATGATGACATTCGTCATAGTCTTGCCCTCCCTTCTATTCAAAATTTTATGCTAAAGCTTGCGCAAAATTTATATGCAAATCTTGACCACATCCCGAAAAAGGAAATTCGTAATTTCCCGAGATACGATTTCTCTTTGCCGGAGAATGCTAAATGCCTAAAGGGCGGTCTTACATAACTTGTGACTACCCTAGACGAACTGGCTCAGTCGTCAGGAGTAACCTGACCTGTTCCTTTAACCATCATTTCCAGCAGCTGTAACTCCATTCTGTGGTGTATTCTTAATTGGTTTTTGCTTTTACTTTATTTTCAAAGCTCTCTTTTTATATTTATATATATTTTTCCCGTTGCTCTTTTAAACTTACTTTGAACTGGGACAGACCTTGGTCACTTGCTGCTTTGACTTTTATTTCATGAACTTTACCTACCATGCTTCCTACTTTGCAGACAGGAGTTAGGCCCCTGCGGGGCCAAGGAATTCCGAAAATTACAAACTGACGATGTCGCCAGACCTAGACACCCTACTACACCACTCCTCACAATAAAGACAATTTTTCCCCCAACTATTTCAATATTAGCCAACTAAAAAAATTCGCCAAAATTGTTCTGTACATTGCATTTCTTAAAACACAATTGTTGTAGTGAACAATTTTCACCAACGTTAAATCTTATAAAACCATTTCAAACATATTATTATGTAAATTTAAATTATAAACTCATGTTTGTGAAAATTGCAACACCATGAAGGACTTACGTGAGTGAGCTGAAATTTTCAGGAAATGCAAATTAGCGCATGATATGCAAATGATTAGAATTTCAAATCCTTAGCGCATGCATATGCTGAGCAGCGCCCTCTGAACAGCGGATGGATCCGAATAAATAGACGGCTGTAGCGAGGCGTGTATGGTTATCGGTGGTTGTCTGCTAGTGGTAAACGTTAGCTCAATCGTTACTTATGCCTCTTCGACGAAAGAGAGCGAGATTTGAGCAACTTACAGAGTTTGAACGGTGGAGAATCATCGGCCTTCGTGAAGTTGGATTGTCTTATCGTGCAGTAGCCGCTCGCATGCAGCGTAACAGCAGCACAGTGATGCGTCTTTGGAAGCAGTGGACAGATGAGTGTCTGACAACTCGGAAATCCGGGAGTGGAACCCGAAATGTGACGTCAGCTCGCAATGATAGACACCTGGTTCCCATGGCGCTGACGGACCGTACAGCTTCCTCTAGACAAATAGCAGCACAGTGGTCAATAGCTACAGGTGTTTCATTGTGTGCTTCATCAATTCAGCAGCGTGGACTGCGCGCAAGGACTCCTTTATACAGGATCCCTCTCACGCTAAACCATCGCCGCCTGCGGCTACAATGGGCCGCTCAGCATAGAGACTGGCGTGCTGATTGGCAGCATGTCGTGTTTTCTGACGAATCCCGCTTTAATTTGTGGTAACATGATGGCTTCATTCCTGTCAGACGCTATGCCGGTGAACGCCACCTTCCGGAGTGCATTATCGAACGCCACAGTGGCCGAACACCCGGAGTTATGGTCTGGCGCGCCATAGCATATCATGGACGATCTCAATTGCTAAGAATTGTGGGCAATCTGAACAGCAACCGGTACATCAGTGAAGTTCTACAGCCCCAAGCTGTTCCCTTCCTTCAAAGCTTGCCAGGCGCTATATTTCAATAGGACAATGCCCGCCCTCATATCGCTAGGACTGCTCAATCCTTCTTTGCAACGCGGCAGGTACAGCTTCTTCCTTGGCCTGCGTATTCCCCGGATATGTCGCCGATTGAACATGTATGGGATTTCGTTGGTCGGCGTCTCGCTCGTGATCCTCGTCCTGTTGCTTCTGCAGACTAACTTTGAGTGCGCATACAAACAATATGGAATGCTCTTCCTCAGGCAGACATTCAAAATTTGTTTGACTCTATGCCACGTCGTGTAGCAGCACTTATTGTGGCGCGTGGCGGCTACACAAAATACTGATTCCGATCTCTTGTTATTGTTTGTTTGCTTTGAACATTTAATCATTTATTTGTACCACTACCACTCAACTGTGTATTAAATTTCATTCATGGTGTTGCAATTTTCACAAACATGAGTTTATGATTTTATTCAATTTTCTGAGCAACAATGCTTTAAGATTTATTGTTCTGCATTTACCTCATTATTCATCAAAAGTACTATTTTATACTTAATGGTATTCTTAGATTGCATTTTCACTACACGTGATTTATCATTAAGCACTTTAATCGCTCTAAATGTTGCACACATTTTTATGGAATGTAATTTTTGAATCACATTTGCAAGATGGATTGACTGTGAATCTGTCATTATGAACAATACACTCTAATGGATTTAGTGATGAATGTGTTTAGTGGTAATTGATCTTTTACAAGTAGAAAGTGTAGTGTTTTAACTCATTTTTCTCTTTATATATTAAAAGAATTTTATATTAATGTGAGACATATTTTGTGGAACTTTCTTTATTTTAGATCCATTTGAACGTGAGTAAATATTTTATGTCTTTTAAATATATATATATATATACATTTGCTTAACAATACATTAAGTAAAACACATTATTGGTTATTAAGTAAAAGTTTTCATAGTTATATGTTTTTTATCATATCATTTAATTTTATTATTATCAGTAATTAATTATAACTGTTATGTTTGTTATATTTCTTATTACTGTTGTTCTGTAGAAGTGCTGTATTTTATATTTATATGGATTTTGGTATTTCTGTATTAAAGGTAAAAATCTAACATCCGGCACCCTTCTTGCCAAATGCATCACCACGATGCCAAGTCGCCAAGTAATCATGTTAATGAAAGCACAAGATAGTTTTCGCAGTAAAATGGTATTAGCTAAAATCGCAATATCACATTATAAGAACAATATATGAGTAATCAATAATTTATCAGAATAAATTTTTAAAAGAATATACATTCATGTTCTTTATTTATTATAACTAAAACACTCTGCAAATAACTATCAAAGTACAAATAAATAGTCATTATATTGTTCGGAAAAGTAGGTTAGAATTTTTCTAGAGTATTGTAACCCTAAAGGGATTGGCAGAATATTGGCGAAATATTCCGGATGGCAAGGTTGGCGACTTACTCAGGGATACAGTATTCTAGATTTCAACCTCATTAAATATATATATATATATGTATATAAATCACTTTTCTGTTTTTAATTTTTGCATCATATAAATATTATGCATTATTTACCACTTTTAAATATTTACTCAAATATTTAGATTTATTTTATAAATAGTTTTAGAAATATTTTTCCAAATACTCGTATTTAAAATATTTCTATGTCTTTTGCTGTTTTAAACTGGAACAAACACAATTTTTATGATAAAATAAAGGGCGTCTTTTATATATTATTATTTGTCTTCCATTCAATGAGTAAAATTAAAGTTTACTCTTATAATAAATTTTAAAATGCATTATAAACAAAGTTTTAATTTTATTATATTTTAAATAGTGTTATTTATATTAGGTTTAAGTTAGCCTTACGTTCTATACAATAACTAATTAAATTATGTAACATAATAATGTTTGGCGAAAAGTTTAAAACAATTACTTCAAAATAATTCAACATAATTGGATTCCTTATAGTTAGACAATTTTTTTTACTTATCTAAATCATTCTATATACTTATGTTTTTGGTTGAAATCTAGAATATTGTACCCCTGAAAAAGTCGCTAATCTTGCAACCCGAAATATTTCGACAATGTGAAAAGTTTGGCGATAAAGCATTTCAAGGATTAAAATTTTGGCATGATAGTGAAAATATTTGACGTTAAAGCTAATAACAGGCGATAAATTTTGACGAAATAGCGTTTTAAAACGACACCGAACTTTTTCAGCCATTTTGTTTGTTTACTTGGCGAAGGATTTTGGCGTAATATCATTTTATCACGAAAACTAACTGGTTCATTCCTTGCTGTGCTTACTTGGCATCTTGGAGATGCGTTTAGCATATAAGGTACAGGATTTTAGATTTTTACACAGTTTTTTGCGAATTTCTTATTTTAATAGTCTATATTTTTTACGCTTCTAATATTTTAAAGAAAACTTATTTCAATGTAAATTTAACTTTTTAGTAATATGTATACTTTTTAATAATATACTTCTTTATAATACTTTTTAATAATATTTAAGAAACTTTTTGACCTAAATTTAATTTCATAATTTGTATGAATTTTCTCTTTGAAGATGCAATCAGAGGTAAATGATCAATATATTTTTTTTAAACATTTTAGAATTTTCTTATCGAGAAAAATTAAGGTGTATTGTTTCGTATAAAATATAAAATTAGGAATATTTTGTTAAAAATAATGATTTTTCGCAGTAGCCATATTAATGTATAATATATTAGTTATGGATGCAATACATTTTCTTATTGGCATTACTTTATAATTTGGCGAAAACACTATGGTTTTATAAAAAAAAAAAAAAAAAAAAAAAAAAAAAAAAAAAACCTCGCTTTTATTTTTAAAGCAACGTTTTTTCAGTTGCCTAAATTACTATTTAGATTATATATACATATAAATATAAAAAGAAATACTAGATATTTGCAAAAATAAAATCTAAAATGTGACATTATATATATGTAATTATTAATTGAAAAAGTAAAAGAAAAACAGAATGTCATAATTAAAAGTAAAATGAAATATTAAAATAAAAAAAAACTGAACATTAAAAGAAGAATTATTAATTATAACGTCAATTGAATTTCGATTGTAAGTATCATTTAAATTTATGTTTATTTTAATGAAATATTATCAGTTAAATTCATTTGGTATTGGCAAAGTGCATTCATTTTAGAGAAAAAATATCAACAACAGGTTTTAAAAATTGAATTATTTAGTAATTATATCAATTTTCCATAAATTTCTATCAAAATTTAGTTCATTATTTTCTTTCAGTCAGTTCCAATAAACTAATTTAATTGCAATTTTTTCAGAAATTAAATCATTCTTTCATATAATGCAACTATTTAATTTTTAATATGATTTAATTCCTATATATTTCCAATTCTTTTGTTTGATTAGTCTGTTTAACAATTTAACGAGGAAAGTAATAAAAAAAAAATACAAATTTTATTTTTTAAATTTTACTTCTCTTATGTAAATATATATATATATATATTATTCTTTTCACATTTCATTACTTTACAATTTCGATTTCGTCTATGTTTTTTGTTAATGTCTTTGTTTTTCGTCTAGTTTGCCTTTTTTAATAAAAAAAGCAAACACAGTTTTTCACGTCTATTGATAAGAACAAAAAAATTAAAAAAATATTTTAAAAAATGCATTAAAGAAAGTAGTCTTTCCGCTTCTGTCGCACTGCATTTCTGCAGTTTCAATGCTGACAGCGACATTTGTATTTGTTTTTAAAGCTATTTTGTTTGGAAACAAGAATTAGTTTAGAAACAAAGAGAATGCCAATAGAGGATTGTTTTGCAGCTGCCTTTTTACATTCGTGTAGTATTATACTTGTTTGTTTGTGTTGTATTATACTTTTTTAATAATGATAAAAAAACTGTCCTATGTGATATATTCCAACTGAATTTAATTAAAGTATTATTGATCCTATTGTAACTTTTGTTTCAAATCATGCGTACATAAGTTTCATTTTCTTAAAATGAACCGAGTCATTTTCTTATCTTTTCAATTATTTTTTGCACGCATGTATAAATTAATCAATTACTATGAAATACTATAATGTACTAATAAAGAAAATAACACACACACACACACATATATATATATATATACTAAAACCCGGCATACACACACATATATATATAGATATTTATATGTACTAAAACCCGGCATACACACACACACACACATATACATATATGTATATATATATATATCTATACTAAACCCCGGCATACGTTGTCCTGCCAAAAAAATGAATTGCAGAAAATGACATATCACGAATATATTCTCCATGTTCCAATATAGGTGCATACTCATTTTCATGAATATCGTTTGAATGGTATCTAAGATTAAATGCTGCAGCACCCTCTGGTGGTAAGTAACAATAAAATGGCGAGCGCGAACCTATTTTTCATACTCGAATATATACATATTAATACCAATTTTCATAGAGATGGGTTGAACGGTATAGAAGTGGTTAGACTGCAGCACCCTCTGGTGGCGACTTACAACAAAGGCCATAGCAAAAAAACATTCTGCATGTTTTGTCAAACATACAGAAATAATTTCATCTAAATTATTCTAGCCATTTAGGAGGAGTTCAGTGAAAAACACATGTACTGAAGAACCCTATTTCAGCGACACCTACCGGGTCCAATTGTAAATCTAAACCATCCAGGGACCCATTTAAACACACACAAAAAAATTCATTACAATCAACCGAGCCGTTTAGGAAGGAGTTAAATGACAAACACATACACACACACACACACACATATATATATATATATATATTTATATAGAGAGATATCGTGTGTTAAGCGACTGAATTAAGTATATACTTCGAAAATATAACAATGAAACATTGAAGAATATCTACAAGGTAATAAATAATACATTGAAAAATAAATTTATTAAATTTATTTTTTAATACATATTTAATTATTTTTTTAAAGGAGAAAAACGTTCGCAAAATATAAAAAGAAATATTTATTGAATTTTAAATCAAATTGTATGAATTGTTATTAATTATTTAATTGTAACTTTATTTGGTATTTAATAATCTGTAATCAATAAGTATCCAATAAATTAGAGTCGTTATCATATCAATGCATTTATTTAAACTTATTAAAGTATCTTTTTGCCAATATATTGTAAATTGCAATATGAACAGTATTGTGCAAATATTGGCCACTGTCATTCTAATAATAATATATTTTTCATTTTTAATCAGAAGGGGCAAAATTATATCAAATACTGTGAAATATTTATTGAAAGGTTTCAATTTTAAAATGATGGGTTTTTTTTTCAGCACTACTTTTCACAAAAATTTATGTTGTGTTACAGTCCACAAAATATTCTCTCAAACATATCATTATTAATGAAGTATAGTTAAAAATTATCCTCATCGGGCCAATGGCAATGCACGTACCAATTGTGGAGTGCCTATGTATAATAAATTATGAAGAACTCCTCATCTTATAAAATGCAAGAATAAAAAATAAAAATTCAAAATTCAAATACAATCCAAAACAAAAATAATCTAAAATCGAAAACACCATTAACAATGTTTCCAAATAGTACACTACAGAGTTAATAAAAGACACATTTAGCAAATGGTATTTCTTATTCAATACATTACAATCACAACCATTGTTACGAACTTACAATTATTTTCAGAATATTGTATTCTAATATTACAAAACAGGGACATTCGAGATTTCTCTCGCTAATTAGATAATTAGCAGTGACGCTAACGTGTCGTGTTAATTCTGATAATTAGATATGTTAAGGATAAGCATACATACAATGAAAATAAGAATTTAAATTCGGTGTTATTAAATTTGCGAAATGTTAAGTTAAACTTAATTGAAAATCTTCTGTTTGCGGTGATACTTTACATTCTCCTAGAAATTCTGATTCTTAGAAATAACCTTAAAAACAGTAAATTAAATTTAATTACAGGACTTTTACTCTTATATTTTATGTAATGTAAAAATATATTCATTTTTAAATCGAAGGGCATATTTTTGACTAAATTATCCCTATAAAAGAAAATTGTAATTTTTTTTTTACAATTTTCATATACAATATTTAATTATGCAATTTCATTTCAATTCAATTTTCATATACAATATTTAATTATACAATTTCATTTCAATTCAATTTTCAATATACAATATTCAATTAAATTCAATTTTCAATATACAATTTCAATTCAATTCAATTTTCAATATACTATTTCAATTTTCAATATACAATTTCAATTCAATTCAATATTCAATATACAACTTTAAATCAATTCAATTTTCAATATACAATTTCAATTCAATTCAATTTTCAATATAAAATTTCAATTCAATTCAATTTTCAATATAAAATTTCAATTCAATTCAATTTTCAATATACAATAATTCGCAATATAATTATCTCATAAAAGAAAATTGTAATTTTTTATTGTTAGAACATTACTTAAATATAACCATCCTTATTGAAATTTAAGATATTTTTAAAGTATTTATCCATATTTAATTTATATTTAAGCTTAAAAGAATACCATAACCTTTTAAATTGTTACTCTTTTCCTGTATGAGTCTTTCTTCCTCCTTCAATCATCTCTTCACTTCTCTTCCGAACGTTTAAACTAAAAATTCGATCGACACCTAGCGGATAAAATAATGTCTGAATCCCACCTTGATTTTCAAATAGTTTTGTTGTTTGTGTTGAAAAACATATTCCTAGAACATTATGCAATATTAACACATAACCAAGATGATTTCTCATATTGTAGCATTTTTTTTTTCACGAAAAGAGATTTGGCATTTCCTTCCCAGGAGAGAGGAATATATGTTATTTGACAAGTATATAATAACAACCCACCACTCAAATTTAAAAGTACTATCTTTATTTTGGGTAGTTATATTACATGCAATTAGTGCTTGTATTAATGAGAATCACCTGTCACTCAAATCGGATAGCAGATTCGATATCATGTATAATGAGACCTCCTTAAATTAGCTAATGACTGTGCGACCTTTACAGGTCGAAACAACTATAAATTGAATAACAACCAATTAATATTCCATGAGTTGCCCCATCGTGATAAGTGATAGACCACGAGCTGAGAAATGTCCACTCCAATGAGAAGGGAGAGAATCTCACCCCCATCTTGAAGGATTATCTTGAAAGTAGATTTTCGATAAAGAAAGTGTTCTGCGATGAGTCAACTATAAATATTGTTTTTTTTCTTTTCTCTGAAGTGACTGAACAGGCCTGAGTTTCCGCCTGTTTTGCAAAGTGAACCCTGGAGGTTTCATGCATCACCTCGTGTGATAGTTAATGTCCGCCGCAGACTACGTGTTTAAAATTCGTCGCAAAGTCGAAAACTCTGACAACTCCAAACCTGGTGTGAACTGCATTTGTGTATCAAATTTATATCCTTAATTTTCCTTTTTTGTAAGTAGAGTTCTGTATGTATATATATAGTGCTTGTAAATAAAAATTAAAGGGTTCCCCTGAACCTTAAAGTGGCCTTTTTCTTGAAGTCGTTATAGATATAGGCCGAGACGTATAGATCGAGACTTTACAATATAAGGAAGTATAGGCTGAGATATTATAATATAAGGAAATTAAACAAATAATTTTAATAGTGCTCAAAAATATATCGTAACATTTCACGCAAACGTAATTAAATGCAAGGATAAAAAATCTTGTTAAATTTATCAGTATTTTCTAATTTTTCTATTCTTTGAAACAACCAGTGTTTAAAGCAGCCATTTTCGCTTTGAACAAATCTGACATTAATTCTACTGAATAGAGTTTATGAGTGATATAAAAATTTTAATTTAATATAAAATGGCTCCAGTTAAAGGAGTCATAAAGACTGTTGCTTTAAGCAAAAAATAAATAGCTCCGTATAACGACGCAGAACAAAAAAAGAAATACTGCCTAACTAGTCGTACATAAAAAAAGAAATTTGCTTCCATTTTTCTGCCGCTAATGTGTTGGTAATTTTGTTTATTGCAGATTTCCGCAGCGCACCAAGTAAGTTTTATGTGTGTTTAGATTTATGACAAAACATAAACAGGAATGAAAATAAACACGCGGAATGTTTTTTTTTTAAATAAGTTTATTCGCATATGGAAATATATTTTCAGCTCAAAACTTTTTTTGTGCAGTTAAATTTGTTTTTTTAATCTTGCAGGGTGTCATTAAAGATTCTATACAATTTCGAATATTTATTACAATTGTACATGAAAAGACAGATAAGTAAAAATTATCAGAATGAGACGAATATAAACGAGATATATGCATATGAATGAATATGTGTATTTTATGAATGCATGAGACGAATATTTACCTGGATGTAGTGTATGAATGAGATGTATATGCATATGTATGAATATGTGTAGTGTAGGAATGAGTCTCATATGTATGTGAATGAGTGTATACGTGTATGAACGAGACGTATATGTATATAAATGAATATGTGTTTTAATGAGACATATATATATATATATGAAGGAATATGCGTATCTGAGACGCATATGTTTATGAAAAATATGCGTATATGTGTATAAATGAATACACGTATATGTATATGAATGAGACGTATTTTTATAAGAAATACACATATTCATTCTTATAAAAATACATTTTCAATACGTTTTCAATTTGCACGTATAAAATAATTCATTCTTATAAATATATGTGCGTGACTGAGACGTGTATTATATGAATGAATATGTGTAAATGTGTATGAATGAGGCGTATTGGTATATGAATGAATATGCGTATATGTGTGACTGAGACGTGTATTATATGAATGAATATGTGTAAATGTGTATGAATGAGGCGTATTGGTATATGAATGAATATGCGTATATGTGCATGACTGACGTGTATTATATGAATGAATATGTGTAAATGTGTATGAATGAGGCGTATTGGTATATGAATGAATATGTATATGTTATATGTATTAATGAATATATGTGTAAATGTGTATGAATGAGGCGTATTGGTATATGAATGAATATGCGTATATGTGCATGACTGAGACGTGTATTATATGAATAAGGCGTATTGGTATATGAATGAATATGCGTATATGTGCATGACTGAGACGTGTATTATATGAATGAATATGTGTAAATGTGTATGAATGAGGCGTATTGGTATATGAATGAATATGCGTATATGTGCATGACTGAGACGTGTATTATATGAACTGAGACGTGTATTATATGAATAAGGCGTATTGGTATATGAATGAATATGCGTATATGTTGGTATATGAATGAATATGCGTATATGTGTATGACTGAGACGTATTGGTATATGAATGAATATATGAATGAGACGTGTATATATGAATGAATATATGTGAAATGCGTATATGTATGAATGAGGCGTATTGGTATATGAATGAATATGCGTATATGTGCATGACTGAGACGTGTATTATATGAATGAATATGTGTAAATGTGTATGAATGAGGCGTATTGGTATATGAATGAATATGCGTATATGTGCATGACTGAGACGTGTACTATATGAATGAATATGTGTAAATGTGTATGAATGAGGCGTATATGCATAAGAATGAATATGTGTATATGTGTATGATGATGCGTATATATTGTCTCATTTAATTAAACTCAAATTCTATTTAATACATCTCTATATGGGTGACTGAGGGACTAGCGCTCTGGCACTTGGTGCTACAGGGTTCGACTGCAGGTCCCGGCCTTCTCAGACTAAAGTGTATACAATATGAGACATAGAACAACAAATCTAAACTTAAATCTAGATAAAGGTGAAAGGGTATTAGAGTAAGACTCACGAATTGCAAATATAGTATTTTGTATGAATGAAGTAGAGTGCTCGTCGGGATTACCAGCTAGATTATGTGAAATCTGTCAATTGATGGGTATCATGTGAGGCATTGTGCCTGGCTGTTGCGAGAAGTTTGCTTGAAAATGTGTTCCTGCCTCAACGAGTCACTTCCGACCCTATATTCCCATAAAATATGTATATTTTGCATGTAGTTGTACTACTCCTCAAACTTTTTCCCATGACAGTTAAACCACGATATATACATCTCATTAATATGCTTTTATTAGTTTCACCTGTATGTTTGTTTGTTTGTATGTATGTTGTATGTATGTAACTGACTTTTTGGGCTCGATTTTGCCCTACTTTAAGCGATCCGATTTAATTTAAACGTTGTAGACTTATCAAGGACTGGCGACACTAAAATATTTTTATCAGTTTACTATCTCATCAAGATTAGGATCGCCAGGATTAGTGATTAAAACACACAACCTTTGAAAAGTCTTCTTGATCAGCGCATCCTTTTTCCCCTGGAGATCTGTTTCTCCTGATACACACTATTTAAGATGCAAAGGAGCATTTACAGACATCTTTCAGACATTCAAACCTATGTGGGACAGCGTCACAACGGATAACACGCCTGACTATGGATCAGGCGATTCCCTGTTCGAATCCCGGCTGGCTCGGATCTATTCGCATTTAGCCTTTGTTTTACTCGCAATTAAATTATTGTAGGAAACAGTCCTCCGTAACGGGATCTCATTTAAATATTATTATAGTTGAAAAATACTAAAAAACACGCTTTTAGAGTTAATCAAACTAAAAAGTAAAAAATAAATGAATAGTTTAAAAACACTAAAAAACACGCTTTTAGAGTTAATCAAACTAAAAAGTAAAATATAATTGTTAACATAAGAATAAAATGACTGACGAGAAAATGAATGTCACTGTTTTAAAAGCGGAGGGTGCTTTGTATGACATTTTTAAACTAACTTTGCATTTCGGAATGAAACTAGTGAAAAATGATAACGATTGATATCGAGCACCCCACGCTTTTAGAACAGTGACATTCATTTTCTCGTCAGTCATTTTATTCATATGTTAACAATTATTTTTTTACTTTTTAGTTTGATTATGTCTAAAAGCGTGTTTTTAATTTTTTTTAAACTATTCATTTATTTTATACTATTTTTTATTTATCTGTCTTTTCTTTTTTCATTGTAATAAAGGCTTTAAATTATAAAGACACTTTATATACACCTTTTATTCATTAAAATAGTAATGGATTATGCGTCAATATGTTTATCTATACATAATTTTTTACGTATATAAATAATTTTTTATTTAAATTAATTTTTTTCTACACATTTTATATGTAATATTTTATGCATAAAACATAACATAAACTGAACAATATAACATAACTGATAACTAACGATATATCACAACTGAAATATAATATATTATATGTTATATTTACCATATATTTTTCCTGTAATATATTATATGTTATACTTTCATGTCATATTTGTTATAATGTCAATATTTTATATGTTTAAAATAAACAAAGTTATGTTACATTTGTGGATAAATATTTGTGCAATCATGCTATTCAAGTAAACTGCAACATAAAAATCACATAATAAGCATTAAAGCTGTTTAAATATAATACGTTAAGGAAAACTACTGACATAGGTAGATCGATTACCCTATTATTAGATTAAAATTAAAAATGAAATAATTTAGTTTTTATTATAAATCTGATAGTTTTAATTTTTGTTTTTAATATATGATATTCTTCTCACAGCTCAAGCTATTCCAGGTATAGTTATTTACGAATCATATTAAAATTGCCATATTTTTTTTAAATAAATATATTTAAATAGTTACGAATTAAATAAGTTGGATTGAAAACGTATATTGTTTTTCATATTGTAATGTTCAAAAGTACATAAAATTCAATGTGGATACAGTACATTTGTAGTACAATATCGGTATTGTTCATTTGTATATTTTTGTACAGTACAGTGTGGATATTGTACCTTTTTAAATATACAGTGCGTTTTCAAGTGAACTGATATATTTTCAGAGAGTCGTATCCTTAGTTAAAACTATACTATAATGTACTGCAGTTCACTTCTGTAACGAATAGATGTTCAAAATGTAAACAGTCGAAGGCAATATTAGATGGTAACAGTCTTACGCAGTAATTTACACTCATGTCCATAAATATGATAGGATATTTATGGACATTAGGATATTTAGGATATTTATGGACATATCCATTGTCCATAGGATAATTATCACACAGAAATTGTTTTGTTTTTTTTTGTAAATAGGTTCTTTTTTGAAATTTGCTCCAGGGAGTAAAAATCGCAATTTTTCTTAATTATGTCAAACATATAGCATCTTCTTTGCTCTTTACCTTTTGTTTAATAAATAGACTTTACAAATAAGTCAAATTTGTTTTGCTTCTGTCTCTTTATTTGCCTGAACTTCATTATCCTTAATTTATGGACATGAGTGTATTTCACGATATTAAATCGTAGACAGTTGAATAATTCGGAATCTTTAAATGCACATCTAACAAATTTTATTGTTTTTTGACAGTATTTTACAACCTACGTATATTTATGAGCTCTTATATCCTGTAGTGGTTCCAATTCTAAAAATTCTGGTTCTCTGAAATAAATTTAAAGAGAGTAAATAAGATTTAAAGATAATTAATTTTAATTAATATAAAAATATATTACTTCATTTTAAATCAAAAGAAATAGTATCGACTATGTAATCATTATAAAAAAAGTAGTTTTTTTTCATTTACAGACAGTTACTTTACTAAGGTACACTATTATTGATAATTAATAAGTTAAATATTAATATTAATTTACACTATTATTGATGTTAACTTTAACTATAAGAATAAAATAATTTCCGACTCAGACATAGAATTTTAACCAATTATTGGTAATTACCAATTAATGATAATTCCAAAGCTTACTTTAATGATGCATCAATAAATAATAATTCGAAACCGGACATTACTGATGCTGCAATTAATAATAATTACAAATCTTATATTAATTAAGCAACAATTAATAATGATTCCAAACCTTACATTAAGTATGTAGCAATTAATAATAATTCGAAACCTTACATTATTGATGCTGCAATTAATAATAATTACAAAACTTATATTAATTATGCAGCAATTAATAATAATTCCAAACCTTACATTAATTATGCTGCAATTAATAATGATTTCAAACCTTACATTAATGATATTACATGTTTACCGAAATAATCATTTGTACATTTGGCTTTTGTGACTTTCAAAATACTCATTAATTTAATAAATAGTAATAAAATTAATTAAATATACAAAAACTATATAATGTTGCATAACTGATTGCATTTTGAACGACTGAGATGTCATAACATGTAATACATATTTTTTAATATTTTCTCACTTGGTGTTGATTTAATATGTAATCTGCAAGTTTGCAAATTGCATATTTTTCGTAAAATATTTTGTTCTTAAAATAGATTTACTGCCATCTATATTTCGCTGTTACAAAACTTCGTTAATTGAAAAAAATATCTAATAGGTACATTTGGCTCTAAATAAACAAGCACAGTACTCGAACTTATAATCAGAGTTAAGAAAAATACTTATCCTGATTAAAATATCATTTATTCTTTTCATAGATTTTGCATATGGAAGTAAGTGTTTTTAATTATTTTGATCTATGTCTGCAATTTAATTCTTTTTGTGTCAGATATTAAAGATGAAGCATCCTCTTTTTTTACTAAAAATTAAGAATTATTAAGAGCTGTAGTAAATGTGTGATACTTTTAAATGTGTGATACTTTTAAGTACAGTGTGTGATACTTTTAAGTACAGTGTACATTTGTAGAACATGAATTGAATAATTTGCTCAGGTAGAGGTTTTAATATTATCTGTTAAACATAAATTGCACTATGTTTTTAGATACGGCTTGTAGCACTATCTGCTGAACATGAATTTAACTATTTGTTTATGTAGGACTTGTGGTAATATATGTAGATTATGAATTGAAATATTTGTTAGAGTAAAGTATGTGACAGAGAACTATACAACATGAATAGAACTATTTTTATATACAGCGTGTGATACGGTCTGAAGAACAGGAAGTGAACTATTTGTTTAGATATGGCTTGTAGAATTATTTTGCAGAATATGAATTGAATTATTTGTGATGTTGACCGAGTGGCTAGCGCTCTGGCGGTTCAGATACCACAGGTTTCGGGTTCGAATTCGGTCGGTTACATGGATTTTTGTAGTGATTTGGAATCCACTTTAAGCCGTAGGTCCCGTCACAGAGACCAGTTAGACTTCTCTCACCCACATCATTCCCAAGCTAAAGGGACAACTCAGCTCTAGGCACAGTGATGTACTGTAATGGTAGGAAATATGACACTATCTGTAGAAAATTAACTGAACTATTTGTTCTGGAAGGGCATTTGCCAATATCTGTAATACATGAATTGGCCATTTTGGTCGGGTAGGGCATGCAATACTTTCTATAGGGTGGAATTGAACTTTTTATTTAAGTAGGATTCAGAGACTATCTATAGAACATGAATTGCACTATTTATTTGGGTAAGGCATGTCGCAATTTTAGTAAAAGATGTACAATACTATTTGCTGACATGCAATACACATACGCATTTTCAGTCATTAAAACATTTTTAGTAAATTCACGGATGCATCGATTATGTGAAATTTGAATTACTAATAACTATAGATAAAATGTATTCATAATCAAGAAAGAGTCAGATGAAACTTCAATTAAAATTTGTGATATTGTTAAATGTTTAAACTTCTCCAGAAATTCTAAACATATCATGTTCCTTACAGACAGCGGACCTATTGCATGTAAGTATGCTTTAAATCCATTCTGTAATGATGATGTAAATTTAAACCTTAAGATTAAAAAAAAAATTACTTTCTTTGTTTAAACTATATACATTCAACATATCAATATTTCTATGTCATTGTGGAATTATAAAATGAAAACGAGAATTGTTTGCATTGTGAATATAATTACCATTAGATTGAAGTTGAGTAATAATCAGGAAAATGAAAGGATTTGTTAGCAAATAAGAGATTAGATGGCCAATGTGTAATTGATTGATCGATGGAATCAATTTTGAATTTCACGTAAATTATCTGTAAAGATCCCACTTATTAGTAGACTGAAATAGCGAAATATATCAATCGAAAAGTGTAGAATCGTGTTCAAGTTGATATATTTCTGTGGTTTATTGTTTTGTAGTATGGTAACCAACTGTAACTTCCTGAATTGACTGCAATAGTTGAATGTTCAAATATGGCGTCTCTCTGTAGTGTCTTCTTTTAATATGAATGTGTTTCTAGTAAAAAATATTTTAAGGAAATAATATTTAAGCGTTTATACATATAATTTAGTTAAATAGGGCACTTATACATTAACCTCTTTCTTCCCTGTGTTGAAAATTCTCGGAACCAGTAAATAATACATTCTGCACTTTCCTAAATGATCTTTTAATATAAGAATGTAATTTATTTCTGATCAATAATATGCACATTTAATTCATAAATTAATAATATGCGGAAGTATTTTTTCCATACAATAATATGCAAGTGTCATTCTTTAATTAATAAGTCAACATTTTCTTTCTAACAAATAATATGCAAAATTAATTATTTAATTAATAATGTGCACAAATAACTTTGTGTAATCAGTAATATATAAATGTCATTCTTTAAATAATAAAATAATAGTCTAATGTATTTTTTAACCAATAATATGCAAATTTAATATCTATTTAATAATACGTGGAAGTAAATTTCTAACTTATATGCAAATCTCACTCTTTGATTAATAATAAAAAAATGAAATGAAATTAATTAATAATAAAGGATGAAATTTTCAACTTATATTAGCAAATGCTCTTCTTTCATTAATAATAAGCGATAATAATGTTTAACCAATAATATAAGGACTTATTCTATCTGCTATGTTATTATGAATGACTCAGATGATTCATGCAAAACAAATATTAATTCTTCAGCAAATGAAGTTTTGCGATCTATGAAATATATATACATACATATATATATATATATATACACAGCCCAGTCACATTAATGTGACCACCTGTCCAAACCCAGAATAACCACCTTTGGGAGAACTGACCGCTGCTACGTTTCTGAATCACGCCAACGATTAAAATGCCTTCCGATGCCCTAGGACATCCTTTTTATACTGCAATGTGCTGCCACCTGCTTTTGTGATTGGCTATTTCACTCTGACGTCGAAAGTAGGTGGTGGTCACATTAATGTGACTGGACTGTATATATATATATATATATATGCGTACTGTATATATATATATATATATGCGTACTGTATATATATATATATATATATATATATATATATATATATATAAATATATTATATATTAAATTTTGAATGCTAACGAATTATTGTTTGAATCATTTGGAATTTGGGATCAAATTTATTCTACCTAATAATTTAAAACGAAAGAAAGACATGATTTGTAAAGTGTACATACACATCTTTACCATTACATCTGTACTGGTACTTGTACTGGATTACATATTGTACATTACATCTGTACTGATTTACCATAGTTTTCAATGTTTTTTTTTCCTAAGCAGTAGCATAATTATACAAAAAATATTTTAATGACAACAAGGAAGGAAGAAATAAAACTTTATCTTCAAACAAAGATTTGAAGATATAAAAACTGATCTATAAAATGATTAGAAGCTGTTCTTAAATTTGATCCTGTATTTTTCGTGAAAAGAAATGTTTTAGAAAATAAATGGCATAATCAAACCATTTTAATTTGGAATGGGATTCATTATTTTCCATCAGTATTACTTCAATTTAATAAAAAAAATATTTAATATTTAGAATTGTAAAATTTGACCAAAATCAAGGATAACAATCACCTTCATTTCATTTATAGCATAAGTTGCCTTTATTATAATGAGTTAAAATCAATGTAGTCAGACTTCATTCGAATTTTCTAACTTCAAGAAGTCACATTTGGCAGCCATGCGGAGCCACATGCTGTCATAATCAACCTCCTTCATAATTCAAACTTACGACTTATGCCTCTTAATGTCTTAAACTTGGCCTGTTTAATAATCGCCAATGATTTCACGTAAAGATGTATCCGAGCAATATGCAAATAAAGTCCAACTGAGTTAAATGATTCTTTTGATTTAAATGTGTATGCAGAAATCGTGAAGTGGAGAATAAATTAATGTATTCAAAAATTGTGCAGAGATAGTGAACCATTTACATTCTAATTGGGTATTAATAAGAATTTGCAACTTACTAAACTAATATATGGAAAATTTTAAACAAATTATTTATGTACAAGATATAACTACTCAAACTTATCTATAGACATGGCATATACTGCATGGCATATACTAAAATGGCATATACTGCAAGTATAGTTAGATACGGATTGTATGATAGATACACATCCGGTTTAAAAAAGGACATGGACGAATCTTTTAATCTAGGAGTGGCCAACGTAAATGATCTTGCAGGCCACTTTGGAAATGCATCCTAACTCCGCGGGCCGCACATAAAATTATGTATACCCCTATTAGATTTAGACCCACTATAGACTTTTTTTGGAGTAAAAAATTGAAACATAATAAATTATTATTATTTTTACATGTAAATATAAATAATATAATAATAACGATACTAAACACACATTGTAAAAAAATATATAGCACTAAAAATGAAATATGAAAAATATACAAACTAAATAAAGAAAAATGAAATCATTAAAAAATATTTATTTGACTTGAGCTATATTTGTTTCTCCAATCTTTATTATCCACTCAGGTTAGTTTAAACGTGTTTTATGTTGGATTAATTTCATTTTTGTAAAAAAATGCTTCGCAGGTTTAAATTCAACCAAAAGCGCTAACAACTTGAACTGAGAGTTTGATATGATCTGCTATCAACAATCGTATCTAGGATCGTCAATCACTGTGACTGTTGTTTCCTATAACGATTGTTTGTGAATTAAATGTAGGGAGTTTTGCTCATAGAGGACAACTTGAAGAAAAACATCAATAAGATATATTTAATCAAAACAGCACAGCACATATTACATATAAATCGCTTCTACTTTCGCCATTTTCTTGAACACAACCGTGTCATCCATTTTCTTTTCTCGTCTCACTGTTGCCACTCCAGCACAGAGAAACTTACCTCTCATTACAGCTACAGTTTGATCGTGCGCGCGACAGTGGCACTGAGGTCACTTAGAACACAGAGTCACTTATGTCACTTACAACTGAGTGAACCTAGAACCTGTTATATTAGATGTTCCAAGATGTGCGCGCCTCATGACTTCAGAGAATATAATTTAATTATTACGCGAACTCATAACTGTAAACTCGTAAATAAAACAGGCCATATCTGTCCTTTAATTTTATTTAATCCGTGTCCTTAGAATTTTATTTTAAAATCAAAGTTAATTTTTTCTTATAATTTCGACAGTTCATTTTTGAATATATGTTTGAATAAAAAATGTATTTTTTAATACATTAGGTTTCACTATTTTGGCCATTATAATATAAATATATTTTGTAAAAATGTGATAAATTTCAACGGCCGGAAAAATGTTCAAGGTGGGCCGCGGATTGGCTACCCCTGATATAGAAATTTGGCAACACATTGGTCCACTGCTACAGGTGTTCACTGCATATTTAAAATAATATTCTGTTGGGCAAATAATTCAGCTGATAAAATTAATAAGGCCTGAATAAAAAAAGGTTCTATAATATAATAGGTCTAGATTGGTTTATGGTTTTGTTTGTCGCTCTACAGTCATCTTGTGCACACGAAGGCTAAACTGACCGGAACCTAAAGTTTAAAGTGGATTCAGCACTACTTATAAACATATAAGCAACCCCCAGGATTCGGACCTGAGTCAAATTACTAGCCACTTGGTCACCAGGCAGCGAAATAGGCCTAGAATCGAATAAGTTATCAATCAACTCAGCTTTAATTAATTGTATTTTGTAATGAAAGATATTCATTTTCATCCATGCACCAAGTTCAATTTCTTAACTACAGAAAACTCTTTCGTTTCCGTCGATTTTTCACAAAACCAACTGTATACGTTGCTAAAAAAAAACTTATATTAAATCAAACCAAACATTTCAAACCAACATTTCCAAACTATATATATATATATATATATATGTCATTCTTGATTTATATATAATTTCCAATTATCATTCTAAATTATAGCCTTACCTCAATAAAAATAACAACAGCAAAAAAAAAAAAAAAAAAAAACTGTTTAGGTAGCTAATAAACTAGTGAGTAAATTAAAACGCTATTGTTTATTCCACATGAACAGTTTAAAAATCCCCTTTTACAACTACAAAATGTTTCATACATTATAACAAACTGCATAGTTTATTAAACCAGTATTATAAGCTATATAATATAGAAATAGTCAAGTTTTTATAGCCCGTTTTATCAAATGAAATTTCTTTTAAAATAACATATTTTTATATGCGATTGCATATAAGAAAAATCTGGAAACTTATTAAGATAGAGATGTAAAATTATTTGCATTTTAATTTCATCAATACTATTTCTTTTTAATAAATTTAACTGAAAAACCTTCTATTATTTGTCCATTTACTTTTATCCCATAACATTTGCATATTTCAATTTATTTTATAATAAATGATTATGTGTGTCTTAAATTTCATATTTTTTTTCTTTCAGATATGACTGTCGAAAGTAAGATATTTTTATATTTATGAAGTTTCTTTTCTATTATTATGATGTTTTTAATATTGTAATATTTCTAAAATAAATTAGATTCAGCCTCCAATTAAGACAATTTACAAAGAACTCTTAGATATGACATGTAAAACACGTTTGTTATTATAATATACGCTTGTTATAATTTATTAGGACTCTTAGATATGACATGTAAAACACGTTTGTTATTATAAGATATCTTGCTGTAATTTATTAGAACTGTTAGATATAACATAGAAAACGTTTGTTATGATTCGTTAGAACTGACATATAAGACAGTTAGTTATGACATATAAGACAAGTTTGTTATTGTAAGACACGCTAATTATAATTTTTTTCGATTATTAGACATGGCACGTAAGACACGTTTGTTATAATTTATTAAAACTCTTAGATATCACATGCAAATCAAATTTGTTATAATTTATTAATGCCCATAGATATGACATGTAAAACACGCTTGTTGCAGTTTATTAGTAATCGTAGATATAGAATGTAAGACATGCTTGTTATAATTTATTAGAACTCATACATGTTATTTATTTGAACTCTAAGATATGACATATCAGACACCTATTTTATTGTAAGACACGTTTATTATGTTTTATTAGAATTCTTAGATATGTTACGTAAAATACGTTTGTTATAATTTATTAGAAGTCTAAGATATGACATATAAGACACGTTTGTTATTATTTATTAGAACTTTTAGATAGGACATGTAAAACACATGTGTTATAATTTATCAGCACTTTTAGATATGACATGTAAAACACGTTTGTTATAATTTATTAGAACTCTAAGATGTGGCATATAAGACACGTTTGTTATTGTAACATAAACTTGTTATAATTTATTACAACTCTTAGATATGACAGGTGAAACACTTATGTTATAATTTATTAGAATTCTAAGATATGACATGTAAAACACGCTTGTTATTGTAAGAAACGTTTGTATATAAAAAAAAAATTACAGTCATTCAGAGATTTTTAATTGATAATTTTTCGAATGTGATTACACTAAAATGATGCACAAATAGAAAAGTTACATAAAATTGAATGTGGGCATTTTCAGAAATAAGTTTCTAAACAGTTTAATCGCAGAAAAAAAGAAGTTTCTACAGCAGATGAAAATAAATTATGTAAAATTAAAAATTTTTTTACTGATCAATTGCAATAAACTTTTCAAGATCACTGAGTAAATAATAGAAAGATTCATACTATGGCTGTCCAATCTACATATCTCAGGTGGTCTAAAACTGCTACGAATATCACCAAACCTAAAATTCAAAATTTCCCTAAATCAAAAAGGTTTTTATTTATTCATTTTATATATTTATATATTAACTCCAATTTATACAAAAAATGAAAGAAATGAAATAATTTAACGTTTTAGATTTAACTATTAAACTAAATCTTAACCTTTTGTTTTTACTTTAACCTTTTATTTATATACATTTTTTTAAAAAAATATTTCTTGTTTCATCTATTATAACGCCTGGACTTTCTTAACAAGAATAAAATTTCTAAAAAAGGAATCAAATATTTTTATGTTGCAATAATTTTGCTTGTTTGTCGTAATGGTATCTCAGATTGTATATATTCTTACAAACTGTTTAGCTTAATAATTCTCGACCAATTAACAATATTTTATATTTTGTTTGAGACAGACTTTTTATCTTTCAACACACAGGCGGCCTGACACATGGCCCAGTAGTAAAGTGCTAAGCAAAAATGCAGGCTAGCTCATGTTACAAATATCTGGTGGCGTCTATTGCGGTCATTCATTCAGAAATAATGATAATCAAAGACGCTTGGGACATCATGTGTAGCATTTCATAACCATGCTGTTTGGTTAAAGATTTCAGGGTGTTTTATACGAGATGAAAATACTTATCCCTAAAAGGGCAGTTTGAGGCATACATAATTGAAATAAGAAGCCCAGTGATGTTCAACCAAAAGAATTCTACTGTCGAGATATTTTTTTTTACTTTAATTTGCGGACTGCAGGATTTTTTTTCTAATTTTTTTTCTCTAATTTTTTTAACTAAGTCTTTCTAATATTTTTTTTTCACCTCACCTGCCTCTGTCTTTTTTTAATTTTCACTGCAACCTGCAAGAGTTATTTTTGATTTCTATTGCAGACTGCATAAGTTTTTTTTTTCCACTGTAGCCTGCATGAGTCTGTTTTTATTTTTCTCTGTAGACTGTATGAGTTATATTTTAGCTCCATTAGAGCCTGCATGAGTCTTTTTTTTTTACATTTTACTTCAGCTTGTAGGAATATTTTTTACAGTAAAATAACGTAATAAGTTGTTTCTAAAAGCATGCTTAAGATTTTCAATTGACTGAATATATACAATTTGTACTAATATTGAATTATATTGATTCTATTTTTTGTTTCAATATATCACAATACGTTTTACAAATAGTGTTTGTAGCCACATTATGCAATTTTTTAATTAAGGCACAATGAATTGTATGATAATCTTAATTATTAATGCAAATATGTTGCTAGCTGTTATAGGATAAAAATAATTACGCAGTGCGAAAAATTGAAATTTATAATGCTGGCATTTGACTGCCCAATGCATAATAAAATAGTTCCCTACTGTATTTCATAAATACATCGTAAAATATATCACAAATACTGAAAATTTATGATAATTTATTATCGTAAAAATGTTTCTAATAGTTATAGGATAAAATTTGAAATAATAATTGCATATACTAACATGATAAAAAAAAAGAGATGTGATGAAATATTTTAGAACTTTGTTTGATTCACAAATAGATAGGCTGTAAAAGTGTCTAGGGTATTTAAATTAAAAGTTTTTAAAATTATCTCAATCATAGAATAATTACTTTCTACGGTACTAACTTATGTTAGTAGACATGCATTGTAATGGAAGGAAAATAAAAAAAATCACAGAAAAATATCTACAGTACTTGAATGGAAACACGACTCAATATAACTTAAAACCAAAATATTGGAAACTATACAGTAATACAAGTAAAATAAAACGTTGTTTAGAAATAATTAGTAAACAAAACAGAAAGTTAAAATAGGGGCACAATAAACTAAAATACATATAAAAGAGAAAAAAATAATAATAACAGAAAGTTATAAAAAACAGTCATGAAATCTTACACTAGCAAAATAAATACAACATTCTACTTCTTCATTTACAAGTGAAAAATAGTTTGACTAAATGAATAACTGGATAAATATATATTAAGTAAGTGAATGAATGTAAAGTAAATAATTTTAAGTAAATGGATAAATGTATATTAGTTATCACTTATTTACTATTTCAAGAGGAAGTAAAATACTGAAGTAAGAAAGGAAAATCTTTTAACTATTTATTTAAATAAGTTCGAAATTATATTACTAATAATTCCATTTACAAAAATAGAAGTTCCTTTACAGCTCATTCTGACTAAAATGGGGGAAAAATTACAATATTAATTTATATTAATAGTGTAAATAAAACTGCGAAATATTCTACTAAATTATATATAACTAAGGGCACATTTTTATTCTTTAAATTTTCTTGCAGGTTTTTCTTATGAATTTAGTAAGTAAATTTTGTATGTATTTAAAAGACAGAAGAAATAAAATTCAAACATACAAATTAATGATTATGAAATTTAAATTACACATAATAAATTGTTGTTAATAAAAGTTAATATTGTAGTTAATTATAGTTGTTAAACACAATAAAATTAAAGCAATACCTGAATGCCATATTCTTTTTAAAAAGTAATTACACAGTACAAATTATTCATATTAATAGAAGACTAAAAAATTAAATGATTTAACTTAAAGTTTAAAAATTTATAAATTTAATTTGATATCTATAGTTACCAGTTTCTAATTAAAAATATATTATTTGAAATGAAATTCAAAGTTAAATGATTTAATTTTTATTGAATATTCTAAATTTTTATTTTGAAGACTATACTTTAAATGAAAAATAATTAATAAAATTTTAATTAACAAATGACGAAGATTTTACGTACTTACAAAGCAATTTTAAACTAAATCTGTTTTTTGCAGTAATTATTAAAGCAGGATTAATTAATTGTAATTAAATCAGTAAAATTGTTACAAATGTATTCTTTGAAATTTTCCAAACGTCTAAACCTTTTTTTTTTTTTTATTTTGATCAAGTTGATACTGGTAAGTGTGTTAACTTTACCGTTTTATTCCACTACTTTATTAACTAAAAATAAGAGATATTAATTCAGTAATTATTTATTCAAATATTCAAGCGAACAAAGATTATTTTGATTTGTTTAAATTGCTTTTTCACAATGAATAATAGATGAGAGCATTAATTTAAATAATAAAAGATGTTCATATTTATAAAATAATATTTCATTTAATCTTTATTTATTATTTAAACATAAGATCACCATCTCACTAGCAAGAAATGTGTAAGCAAATTAGGTTTCGTTAAATTTGCGTTAATGTAATATGTACTTTAGCAATATATTAATTTTTAATTGTTTTGTTTTTGTTTTGTTTTGTTCTAATGACAATACAGTCATTAAATAATTAAAAGGTTTAAATTTATTTAGATATTAGATTATAAATTTTAATGATTTATATATGGTAAAAGCCTATTTTTAATGCAACTATTTTCTTTTTATAAAAGAATGTTTATTTTTTTTTTCAAATTTCCTATCAGCTTTAATTAAAAACATTATTTTCAAGTTAATAATTAAATAAATTTTTCATGATCAAATTTTTTTTAAACTTATATCATTTATTTAAACACTGGAAACAATTTATATTTTCTACAACTTCAAATATGTATTTTGTATAAAGCATTTCATACTTATTAGGAATATTATTTATGTGTAATAATTATTATATATATGTACAATAACAGATTCATCACCTGATGATTATGGTAAGTAGAATAACATAATGTTTCACCCATTTTTTCAACATTTAAGGTGCAATTTGAAATTGTTACAGAAAATACAATGTGTGAAATATTTGCATTACAATTATAATTTTGCGGCAACTTAATATTTCCAATGCACTGATTATTTTGTAGCAATTTCATTATTTTGGAGTATTTCCAATGCAATGATTATTTTGTAGCAATTTCATTATTTTGGAGTATTTCCAATGCAATTACTAGTTTGCAGCAATTTCATTATTTTGCAATTTACTATTATTTTGCAGCAATTTCATTATTTTGGTACCTCCAAGCAATTATTATTTCAGAAATTTCAATGCAATGATTATTTTGCAGCAATTTTATTATTTTGGAGTATTTCCAATGCAATTATTATTTCGACATATATCCTTCAATTCCTTTTAACGATAAAAGTAAATTCCAAAATGTTATGAATTTCTTTTTACGTTTATATCGGAAATTTAAACCTGAAATTACTTCTCTAGGTATTTAGAACTTTCGCTGTGACATTTTCATTCTAATCAGTAGAATGAATAATTATATTTCCTGTCGTCAGTTATAAAAATGCACAGACATTACACATAACTTAATTTCAAATTAAAAATGATGATTAAATGAAGGATTTGTTTAGAGATAATTTATTTAAGTTTTTTAAACATTGCAATGTTAGATTATTTACACAACTTCGACAAATATATTAATCAATAAAGTTTGCAATATTTTTCAAAGGCATATACAATCCGTTAATTTTTACTGTGTTTCATTTTCATAATTGTTTCCGTAATTAACTAATGCAAATATCTTTAAATAATGAAATAAATTCAGATCTACTTAGCTAATTACATTTAATTAAAAATTGTTTTTCTCGAATACTATGTATAATTTCTCTTATAAGTATTCTAAAGTTTAAATCCATCTAATAAATAAAAAGAAACTAAAAAGTCTTATTAAAATCTTGAGTGATAATGCTTCGTTTTTAAAAGTATCTGTTTTTTACAATACAGTTTTAAAAACCTTTTTACGATAAATATGTAAAAATAGCTTTTATTTAAAATTAAAATTACGAGTACAAATAAATTTACTTCTAAAAACTATTTGTATATTTAAATTCCAAAAAAAAGTAAACTATCACTAATTTTTTTTCAAAGATACTCAATTGCAGTATATTTACTAGTAGAAAGACATTGTAAGTAAGAGGTATGTCATTTGGGTGGAAGATAGAAATAGTTAAGCCGCTTTTAATTTTTTTTGTACTTGTAAAATGTGTTATTTTTTAATTTAAAGTTAATTAAAATAATATACAATTTAAATTATTTTATTTTTCTAATTTCTCTTTTTTATTTTATATTGTGGTTCAAGTATCCTCATAACAGTGATAAAAGGTTATTAGAATCATCACAAAATTTAAGTACAAAAAAAATATTTTTTTTTTAATTGTTCTACATAGAAATTAATATTAAAAAAATCCCTCTAAAATATTCTAAATAATAAATTGTCTAAATATAATTTCAAATATATTTTTGCTGATGATATCTATGTTCTCAGTTGGTGGACATTTAAATTTGAGATCTTCAATTATTTGAGAAATTCTCATGTTAACTAAAATTAAGAGAATAAATAATAAATTCACTTCTAGAAAACTATTTGCAGATTTAAATAGAACAAAAAGCAAAATATACTTTTTTTTTTTCAGAAATACTAAATTGCATGATCTTTTACTAATTTTACTTGTCGAAAATATTGTAAATAAACAAAAATATGTCATTTAGGGGGAAGATAGAGATAGCTAAGCAATTTTTTTAATTTGCTTTATTTTATTTGTTTGTCCTTGTAAAATACAATGTTGACTGTCTAAAATTAACTAAAAATAATATTCAGCTTAAACTATTTCCTTTTTCTCTCAAAAATACTTTAAAGATAAGCCTAGTAACATGATTAATTATTATTAGTGATAATCAAAGGTCTTAAATATTATTTCAATTTGGTTTTCGTCGATAATATCTATGCTCTCAGTTGGTGGACATTTAAATTTGAAATCTTCTATTATATGAGGAATTTTCTTGTTAAAGTACATGTTTCAAAAATATTAAAATATTTGACTAAAAGATATTTTCACGGTTTCCTTTCCTGTATATTTCCCCAACAACTAGTCTTTAAAAAAAGCATTTTTTTGTTCTTTTTTTTTACTGAAAACATCATTCAACTCCAAATGATCCTACTTCGTAAATACTAAAAGTCATGCACAAATTAATGTAATTAAACAAATAATTATACATTTTTTTAGTCGGGAAATATTATCAGACGAAATAAAGCTTTGTACATAATTTAAAATAAAAATTGTGAACATGAAACATTAAAATATTTTTTCTCGAATACTGTACGTAATTTATGTTATAAATATTGTAAAGCTTAAAGCCATCGAATAAATATAAAGAAATTAGCAAATCTTATTAAAAACTTTATCAATAATATGTCGCTTTTAAAAGTATCAATTTTTTACAATACAGTTTTAATAAGCTTTTAAAGATAAATATGTAAAACTTTTATTAAAAACTAAAATGAAGAGAACAAATAATAAATTAACTTCTAAAAACTTTTTGCATATTTAAACCCCACAAAATGTAAAATATTAGTATTCTTTGTTTATCTAAAATACTCAATTCCGCGATAATTTAGTGATTTTATTCGTCGAAAGATATTGTAAAAGTATGTCATTTAGGTGTAAGATAGATATAAAGAAGGAGCTTTTTAAATTTATCTTACTTTATTGGTTTGCCCTTGTAAAATGTGATATTCACTCTCTAAAATTAACTAAAATTAATATTCAGTTCAAGCTATTTTATTTCTAATTATTTTTTGTTTTTTTATTCTATATTGAGGTTCAAGTATCCCCATAACAGGGATAAAGGGATGGTAGAATCAACATAAAAAATGCGTACTAAAACTATATTTTTCTTTTAATTGCTCTACGTAATACTTAAGATAAAAAGTAGTTCCTCAAAACTACTTTAAAAAAAAGTAATATAAAAAAAAATTTCGTGTCAATTCCTACATTTTTCACTATATTTGCAGAAAGTCCTTTATAAATAATTTTCATTCATTTTTTTAAGTTTATCAGGAGCCATCTATGGGTAGATACATGCAACTTAAATTGAAAAAAAACTAAAATTAATTAATTAATTTTAATTAATGAATTAATATTTGAAAAACCCTATTAACATCCAGTGTCATCCACTACAAGTTAAAAAAATGTATTTGAACTGGAGTGGATGAATAAAAAGTATTTTATGAACGATTGAAAATTTGAACAAGATATTTATAGGGGGAGTGTGAGCTAATAGAAGGAATTGAATAAAACTAGTAACATTATTTATTTTTATTAATGATAATTAATGGTTTAAATATCATTTTAAATTTGTTTTCGTCAATGATAGTTATGTTTACAGTTTGTGGATATATACAAAATTTGAAATCTTTTATTATTTGAGAAATTAAATTGTTAAACTTAATGTTTCAGAAATATTAGCATTCTTGACCAACAGATTTTTTCACAATTATCTTTCCTGTGTATTTCACCAACAACAAATTTTTTATAAAATGTATTTTTTTTTTTTACTGAAAACACCATTCAACTCACAAATCATCATATTTCCCAAATCATAAAGGTCATACACAAATTAATGCAAGTGAACAAATAATTTGGGGGCCTGATGGAAGAGTGACTAGTGCTCTGGCCCTCGAATGCCACAGGTTTCAGGTCCGAGTCCCATGGAGGGCCGAGACATGGATGTTTGTAATGGAATTCACTTTAAACAGTAGGTTCCGGTCTCATATGGCTGTATATACTTAGAAGTAAGGCTGACAACCTTGCCAGTAAAATTAACACATCTTCTTTTTTCGTAATCTGCCAGTAGGCAGACGACCTTGATCCACCATGGGGCTGATGCGCCACAGATAATGATAAGCAAATAATTATGGATTTTATAGTTGAACATATCTTCAGGCAAAAAAGGCTTCGTACTTAATTTAAAATAAAAATTGTGAGCATGAAACATATATTGGATTAGTGAGAAAATTTATCTTGAAGGCCTACGGTAACATACTTCCTTTTTTACACACACACATGCACACACACACACACACAAACACACACACATATATATATATATATACTGAAATTTATGTAAAAATCTTTTTATTTGATAATTTATCATCTATATTAGTTGTTAAAGAATTCTATATTTTCTGCTGTTTAAATTTAAATTTTATATGGTTAAAAAGTATTGAATTTGAATTTTATAAATGATAAAAATTATATTTTTAAAATCTTTTACTATATTTAGATAGTAATAGTTATTCTTTATATCTATTGTGTTCCATTTTTGTTATATGAAAATTTGACAAATACTTAAATTTTTCAGAAGATTATGATTCAGGTATGATAAGTTTTAGTATTATTTTTCTTTTTTTAATAATGGTTTACATTTGTATGATTAAAAGTTTTTTAAAGCTTGTTTAGGAGCAATTTTACATCGAAGGTTTTAAAGAACGAAGATTTACAAAGTTTTCTAAAATATTATAAATGCCTAAGATAAATGAATTATTTTTTAAACTTAATGATCATGATGATATTATTTTTTAAGATTCTTCTGCTGGTAGTTATGGTAAGTTAAATAAATATTGTTTTAATTGTCAGAAAATATGATAGAATGACTTATGGATGTTTTAACATGTTGGCAATTTCTTCCAAAACAAAAAATTCATATCATGTATTACGTGCAATAATTTTTGAAATACTCTTATATTATGTATAATGCAATACGTTTTCCTAGATTTTATAACTGAAAAAAATTCATGAAATTCACATACGTTAGTGAATTATGGACTTTCTCGAAATAATACTGTCTTATTTTGGCTGCAATTTTTAAAATTTTTTTATTGATTTTATCTATGATATTCTATAAAAAGAAAGTAGAGTACATATAACAAAAAGGTAATCGATAACAACAATAATAAATAATACATTTATTTAACTACACTTGTTAAAAGTATTAAAAATTTACATGTACATATCTTTTTTCTCTATTCCTTGTATATATTATAATGTTTGTGTATAAATTTTTAGTAATTTTATTTCAAACTGTTTAAAATATATAAAGAAAATAATCAAATTTTATGTTACTTAGTAAGCATTAGTATTACGCATATTTATTTAAATGTATACATTTGATATTTTATAAAAGTAAGGTGTGTTGTTTTATATACCGAAATATTGGGGATAGATGTACTAATACCTATTAGAATAAAACAATTTTAAATCAAGTCTCATATCATTGTAATACACTTAATATTGTAATACACTTAACAAAAAGATTATCAATATTTTTTGAGTTGATTAATAATAGAAAATCGTGAGAAAAAAATCGTCCTTTTGTGATAATTATTTATTTCAAAATTTATCCTTTCATTACATTTTTAAAGAACAGCATGTTCTAAAAAGTTTAATATATTATAGTATTTAATCAACAACAAAAAAATGGAGAAATAAAAATCTACTTCTATGCGAATGACACGTTTATATGCCGTAAGTCATAAACATGAAAAATAGCATTTATGAAAAAATTCTGAATATTTTATGACTTTTTGTGTTTTATTTAAAACCATTGGTTAATAGTACACCTTTTTTTTTTCTTGGAAAAAAAAATTCAGAAGATTATTATGAAAAGGTAAGGTAATTATTATTCGACACAATTTTTAATGAATATTTTTTGTGATAAAAGTTTTACACAATATTTCTGTGATTTTAAAATATTTATAAATTTATGGAATAACAACTTCTCCTATTAGAGTTCAATCAATATCGATACAATTTATAGCATAAATGATTAATAATAGAAAATGAAGTGACAAAAGTCATGGGATAGCAATATGCAAATTTTCATATGGCAGTAGCATCGCGTAGAACAGGTATAAATGCGCAGTGCTTTCGCAGAGATTTCATTTCTGTTCAAGTTATTCATGTGAAGAGGTTATGACGTGATGATGACCGCACGACGGGAATTAACAGACTTTGAACGCGGAATGTTAGTTGGAGCTAGACGCATGGGTCATGCCATTTCCGAAATCGTTAGGGAATCCAGATCCACTGTGTCAAGAGTGTGCCGAGAATATGAAATTTCAGGCATAACATCCGACCATGGACAGCGCAGTGGTCGACCGCCTGCACTTAACGACCGAGACCGGCGACGTCTGCAAAGAGTCGTAAATTCTAACAGACAAGCAACACTGCGTCAAATAACCGCAGAAATAAATGTGGGACGTACAAGAGACTTGTCTGTTAGAACTGTGCGGAGAAATTTGGCTTTCTTGGGCTATTCCAGCAGAAGACCAACTCGAGTGCCTTTACTGACAGAACGACATCGCTTGCAGCGACTCTCGTGGGCACGTGAGCATATCGGTTGGTCCCTAGATGAATGGAAAACCGTGGCTTGGTCCAATGAGTCACGATTTCAGTTGGTAAGAGCTGATGGTAGGGTTCGAGTGTGGCGCAGACCCCACGAAGCCATGGACCCAAACTGTCAGCAAGGCACTGTCCAAGCTGGTGGTGGCTCCGTAATGGTGTGGGCTGTTTTTTCATGGCATGTACTTGGTCCTCTGGTGCGACTGGACCGAACATTGACTGGAAATGCTTATGTTCAGCTACTTGGAGATCACTTGCAGCCATTCATGGACTTCATGTACCCAAAAACGATGGGATTTTTATGGATGACAATGCGCCATGTCACCGGGCCACAACTGTTCGCGATTGGTTTGAAGAATATTCTGGACAATTCCAACGAATGATCTGGCCACCTAGATCGCCCGACATGAATCCCCTCGAGCATTTATGGGACATCATCGAGAGGTCTGTTCGTGCCCAAAATCCTGCACCATCAACGCTTTCACAATTATGGACATCTATCGAGACAGCATGGCTCAATATTCCTGCAGAAAACTTCCAACGACTTGTTGAGTCCATGCCACGTCGAGTTGCTGCACTTCGCCGGGCGAAAGGAGGGCCGACACGATATTAAGAGGTATCCCATGACTTTTGTCACTTCAGTGTATATAAAAAGCACTTACTTATAGTAAAACAATAAAATTATCATAATTTTATATAATAAAATAAGTCTCATAAAGTTTATACCATACGTATGCACTTATTTTATGAATTAATGATTACAGACGTAATTATTCAAACTTTTGTATTTTATACTTAAAAATATAAATTGCTTAAACCCTGTAGTCAACTTTCATTTTGAATTACAAAGCTTCTCTAATTCATGGAAACTTTATTTGTTTCAAATGAAATAAATTGAATTTATGAAATGGAAACTTTTATTTACATCAATATCGTTTTTTCTTTGGTATTTCTTACTGCTTTAGTTAATAACGAAAATCAATTGTGTGAAAGATATGAGATAAGATAAAAATGGGTTATGCAATAAAATGCAACTAAAAAAATAAATTCTATAATTTATTTGAAAATAATTTTGTTTATTCTCCAAAAAAAAAAAATGTTGATAACATATAACTTAAAAAAATGTATAAAATGATATGTAATGGTAATCTGAACAATATTCAGAAACATAAAGTCATTTGATATATTTTTAAAGCAATTAAAAGTAATGTATTTTGCATCAATTATTGATTCAATTATTGATAAATGAATATAAAACAAGTAATATAAAAAAAAAAAAAAATTTTAAAGTCAATTCCTACTTTATTTTCACTATAATGCAGTAAGTCCTTTATCAATAATTTTCATTCTTTTCTTAAGTTTATCTGGCGCCAGGTAGATATATGCAGGTAGACATATGCAACTGAAATCTAAAAAAAATAAAATTTATTAATTACATTTAATTAGTGAATTAATATTTGAAAAAACTGTATTAACATCCAGTGTCATCCACTACAGGTTCAAAAAAATGTATTTGAACTTGAGTGGATGAATAAAAATTATTTTATTAACGGTTGAAAATTTGAACAAGATATACATAGGGAAAGTGTGAGCTAATAGAAAGAATTGAATAAAATCTTCTAATAGTCACTTTTAAGAGAGCACAACGATACTGGTTTATTTTTAATTGCAATTGTTATAAATACTGTTAAATTGTATGTTTCATATAATATTTGATGAAATTTTTTTTTCATTTGCAACCAAATAAATATGGTTATATGAGAAAATACACAAAATTTTATTTTATTATACAATGCTATAATAATTTTTTATTCGCATTGTGCTGTAATTTGAGTTCAAAATCTTATTTTTTATTTACTAATTTCAGACAATTTCATTAGTAAGTAAATTTCAAAAATATTATATATATTTTTATCGTTAACTCATCGATAAAAAAAAATGTTTTTTTGTCAAGAATTTTTAAATTTTGATGTTTCATTTTCATTAAAAACAAAAATTTTATTTAATATGAAGTATAAAAACATGATTTATGCATTTGAAATTGTCCTGTGTACTTTATATACATATATATTTTAGTAAAGTACATTATTAAGAATAATTTCTTTCTTTTTCAGTGAAAGACATACCAAGTAAGAATTTCTATAAATATTAATTAGTTTTTATTTTTAAAATAATTTTAATTAATCTTACTTATGTTATCATAAATGGAGTAAGAACACATGTTCATAAACGTACTTTTGAGCTTATTAGAAAAAACATCTTTATAGTAGAATAAATTATACATGATTTGAATATGCAATAATCAGCACTGGGCTATAACTAGTAGATATCTAGCAGAAAACTCCATCGAACATTTTCTGATAACGCCTAAATATCAATGTCCTTTAAAGGTCGTATCAAAGGCCTCTACGTTAAAACTCTTGATAACGAAATCAAAGATGAGTTAGTTAATCTAGGCTACTCTGTTGACAAGGTAGCCCAGTTACAAAGATCTAAAACCAAACAGCCTCTAACAATCTGTCAGATTACCCTTGCTAGGGAACAAAAAAGCATGGAAATTTTTTAACTAGAACGGTTACTATACTTTACTGTAAAAGTTGAGAAATTTAAATTACGACCAATGACCCTCCAATGTTTTAAATGTAATAATTTCCATCACAATGCTAATATAACTGTGTGTTTAAGCCTAGGTGTCTTAAATGTGGTAAAGAACACCCATAAGGAGTGTCCAATTGAAGGGAGGTGCCAAAATGCATTAATTGCAACGTTACAGGACACATAGCAGCTTGGAGGGGCTGCCCCAAATTTCCAAAGATAAATACTAACTCTAACAACAGGCTGCATATCCCAAAGTTATTCCTCCTAGACAAGTTACCCCAAACATCAGTTTTGCTTCCATGCTTAAAAACAATGTAAATGCAACTGCAGCTGTACCTCCATCAAGTTTTGTAAATCAAATCCAACGAAGTTCACTATCTGGCATTGAAGATCTCAATTTATTCCAAAATGCTATTATATTAATGAAAGAATTCATTTCTCTTTTCACTGATATCAAAAATCTTCCAAATTTAATCAATCAAATTAATGCTACCAACAATAAAGCTAACAAGCTACAAATCTTTGCCAACTGTATATGCTCCAAACCGTCTAGCAATGCCACGTAGTGACTATATTGTTTACAGGACTTGGGTAGTCGAAACGTTTTCGTTTCCCCTCCCCCAGGCTCTGCTCTTCTATCGCTCACTTGCAACTGACCTTGTACGATTCTCAGATTTCCCCGTCATTACCAGTTCATATTCTCTCTTAACAAACAGCTCTTAAACGTTTTTGTTATTTTTAACTTGTACTCCTTTTTGAATTAGATTAACCTATTGAAAGTATTTTTATTTTTAAGTTTCCTGTCAAACTACGTTCAGTTTGTAAATCTTCAAATTCCTCTTTTTACATTATTATTTTAATTATTAAATTATAATTAATAATTATTAAATACTTTATTGAAAAGAAAAAAAAACTTCTCTTCTCCATATATTATTATCTCTATTTGAAGTGTCTATTTCTAATGCAATGGGCTTAAAGCTAAAGTAACTTCCCTTTCAAATGCAAAGAAGTAGCTAGCGGTTACCTAGCAACCAAGGAGCTCCGTCGACCTACAAATCGTCGTCGAATATGCAATAAGTTCTTATTATTGTTACAAACATTTCCTGAATTTTCAGAATACATTAAATTATACATTACAAAGGAAAGTCAGATTCCAGTAAAAATTTTATGATTAAGAATTACAGGAGCAAAATAAAGAACTATCTCAAAATATTTTTAAATAAGCATAATTTTATATTTAAAATCTCTAGAGCAACTTTTTCCTTAAAAATTTATCAATAATTTTTATAATTTGACGTTTCCATTCACTGAAATTAAAACATCGTTCCATCTAATATTTGATAGTCTTTATAGAATGGTAAATCTCCCTTTAGCATAATAATATGTTATTGTAAATATTGTTAACCTGTTTTCACGGTTTTAGCTAAACTGGACATTAAGAGTTTTTTACGAGAAGACATATGCCCTTTGTCATTTTTCGCATCTCCCTTCATTCATAGAATTTCCACTGTTGAATGAATGATCTATTGATGCAGCATGATTGGACATTCTAAATCAAGGGGATTAAACATATGTTATTGTTAACCTTTTCACTAAATGAATTTTTATGAATGAAATTTTTTTTCATGAAAAATAATTTTTCCCTTAAAATAATTTGTAAAAAATGATTTAAAAAATTAGATTGAAATAAATACATTAAATACATTTAAAAAATTTTTTTTTTTACTTAATACAAAATTAAATTTTGAAAATGTTAATATATTTCATAAATTTTAAATAAACATAATGCAACCGAATGCCGAGTGATTAGAGCACAGTGCCCCAGGCTTGGGGTTCGAGTCCCGATGATGCCATGTATGTTTGTAGTGGTTCGAAATACACTTTAAACCATAGGTCCTGGTCTAATAAGCTTAGGTGTAGGGCTGTCAACTCTACTCGTAAAAATGAAAACATCTCCTGTCTCGAAATCTGCCAGTAGGCAGACGGACGTTTCCCTTCCTCCATATGGCTGTTGTGCCAATGAAGAAAAAGATATCTTTTACTTTATTGAAAGGAATTATAGAAAATAATTTTTAAGGAACTATTTATAAAATATTTATCAACATTTGTATTAAATAAGTAATATTTATTTATTTATTTTTAATTCTTATTTTTAGTTGGATTCAAAAGATTCAGTCGTAAGCATATAATTTTTCTACATTACTTTTATATATATATATAAAACATATGAGAGATATTATTATTATAAAATTAAATTTGTGTGTATGGAAGATAAATTTTGAGCTATACGTCATTACAATTTTTTTTTATTACTTGCACAATTTTATATTAATGGTTATAGATTACATGCAAATTTTCTAATTTTAATAAAAAAGAAACAATTTTGCTATTGAGTAATATAATTTCATTTCTTGAATAAAAATATTTTTAATAACCATGTAACACAATAAATCTGCTTTTTAAAAAATTAAATATTGCAATCCAGACTCAGATAGGAAAATAATGGAGAAACAAATGTTTCAATTCAACATTTTACAAATTGTTATTACTTTCAAATTCACATAATTTTAATAAAAAAGAAACAGTTTTGATATTGAGCAATATAATATTATTTCTAAGATGAAAGTATTTTTTTAATAATTAGTAATAACAATAAATCCTTTTTTAAATAAAACATTACAACCCAGACTTAAATTAGGAAATAATGAAGAAAACAATGTTTCTCATTCAAAATTTACAATGCTGATTGTTATAGATTACCTTCAAATTAACAATTCTATTGAAAAAGAAACAGTTTAGATATTGAGTGATACAATTTGATTTCTAAAATATAAATATTTTTTAATATTTAAGAGGTGGGCTGAAATGTTCGTAGGCTGACACATAGATGGAGCTACTAGTATCAAATCCATAAGATTTTTAGTTAGTCCTAACCTTCAAAAGACACTTGTATAAGATTGACAGCTGTTGCACTATTAGTATGTGAGTTATAGCATTTTTAGTGTTCATCACGTGCAGTCCACTCGGCGGACTGTCGATTGGACACCGGTGTGAAATGATGGAGCCATGTTTCATCCATTGTCACATATCGACGTAAAAATTCGGGTTTATTTCGATTGAACAGCTCCAAACACTGCTTAGAATCCTCAAATCGTTGTTGTTTTGGGTAGATTGTGAGCTCGCGCGGCACCCACTTTGAACAAAGCTTTCTCATGTCCAACACGTTCCTTTGATATCTTTAGGGTCTTTCTTTGATAGCTATCTCAATCAACTTCACTTTACGGTTATCAGAAATTATTTTGTGGACTTTTTTGTTTTTTTCGTCGGTAACAGCCTCTTTGGGGCGTCCACAATGCTCATTTGGCCTCGTTTAAATTTAGCAAACCCTTCTCTGCGGTTGATTTTCCTGGTGCACAGTCCTAATAATGTTTATCAAGCCAAGCCTTGGCTTCAATAGTATTTTTTTTCATCAAAAGCAATGCTTTATTAACACACGAAATTCGTTTTAATCCATTTTTTCAAACTAACAAAAGTTGCTTCTCTAAAAATGCTATAACTCACATACTAATAGTGCAACAGCTGTCAAATTTATACACGAGTCTTTTGAAGGTTAGAGGTAATTAAAGTTCATATGGATTTAATACTAGTAGCACCATCTATGTGTCAGCCTATGAGCATTTCAGCCCACCTGTTAGTGACAACATTTTATTAAAAAAATAAAACATTACAACGCAGACTCAGTAAAGGAAATAATAGAGAAAATAATTTTTCTCCTTCAGCATTTATAATATTAATTGTTATAGATTATCTTTAAATTATCTAATTTTAATAAAAAAGAAACAGTTTTGGCAATTGATTGATATATATATACTATATATGTAAAATATAAATTTTTTTTAATCAAAACATTTATTAAAAAATAATAATAAGTTAATTTTTAATTTGTCAAAATTAATTAAATATCTTTCTTTATTCAAATATAAATATTTTTTTTTATAAAAACATTTATTAAAAAATAATAATAATTAAATATTGATTTACCACGATTAATTAATTAAATAAATAAATTTATTTATTCATTAAATTAATTAAATATTTTTCTTCATTCAAATATTAATATTTGTCTTAAAATCATTTTTATTAAAAAATAAAACATTATAACGCAGACTCAGAAAAGGAAATAATGGAGAAAATAATGTTTCTCATTCATTATTTACATTACCAAATGAGAAACAATTGAATCTACGACTCAGCAATTTCATCACTGCTTAGCAATTAAGGTGTTTCAAATGCTATTATTTATATCCATCTTAAATAACAATGAGATAATTAGGATAATTATGCATAATAGCAGGTATTAATCACGTTCGCTAAATGGTACTTTATTCATCAAAAAAGGAGAAGCCTTTTATTTGTATGCCCGTTTTATATAATGAATGGTATATAATTAAGGATCAGTTGCAATACTCGTAATTCATATACGCGAAAATCGATTTGAGTCCTTATTGTTTTATTAAATAAAAGAAAATGTATAAAATACAGAAATGAGCGAAGTAAAGGAATTCTTATAATTTAATTAAACGTTTAAATTAGTAATGAATTACATGTACATATATATTATAAAAATAAAAATGTATGTTAATATTTTTGACTGACTTTGACTTTGTTTTCCTGGGAAATATAATTTGTCTTTTCATATTAACGTGATGTTCGTACAGAAAATACAGAAAAATTTCATAATCCCTTTTTTTTATTTATTAATTAGCATAATTAAATTAAATAAAAAATAAATAATACTTTTCAGAACTTACAATAATAAAAAATGTTAAGTTATATATAAATGAACATACATATTGTTATGCCTTCTATATACATTAAATGAATAATACAGGGTGATTATAATTAAGTCCCCATTCAAAATGAAAAAAAAAAAAACCACCGTCACAATAAATTCACATTTGAACTGAAGATACTTGAAGAAGGACGAAACGGTACTGCATCAAAAACAGTTCCAAAGTGTATTAATAGATGGCGCAGTAATATATAATGAATTCGACTGCCAATGATATTTTGAATCGAAGTGACAACGTATTTGGCTTGAGTTGCATATTCAACCGACTGTAGTGTTCAATGTGCTCGATTGTTTCTGTTTTTTGACGGAAAAAATGACTTCCAAGTCATTCAACAGGTATGACACTGTGAGTGGAAACCCATTCGCCACTGCAAGGTCATACCAAATTGGATGGGAAAAATCGTTGGAACTTTTTTGATGCCATACCGTTTCCCCGTTCTTCAAGTATCTTCAGTTCAAATTTGAACACATTGTGGCGAGTTTTTTTTTTACCGCATTTTGTAAACGGGACTTTAATTATAATCCCCCTGTATACATTAATTTCATGTATTGTAACAAATAACTAGTGCCCAAATTGCAATGAGCAACTCAAATTTACAGTTGCTGATTCTTTATCTCCTAATTGTCTTCCATTAATATTTTTTGCAATTTAGCCATTAAATCTTAAATTTTTCAAATAACTAGCTCTATTTTTAATTCATTATTATTATTATTTTCTTAATTCTAACTTATTTACAAATAATAATATAAATAATAAACGCTTATAAATCATCTAATTTTTTAAATCATTTTATTTAAATTACCTTTAAATAAAATTTTTTATCAAATTATATTTTATAATTAAATTATAATTTTCTGAAAAATTCTGAAATTTCTAATTCTTAATTGATGTCTTCAATTCAAGTAGTAAATAAATGAATGGTCAAATATTTTTTTTACAAAACGACTAGTAAAATTTAAAATGAAAATTTAGATTACATAAATATATGATTTATAAATTGTTTTTGCAAGGTTTAAAATAGAATTTATAAATAATTCCTTTATAAATAATTAATTTCTTTTTCAGCTATTAAATTTGGATTTGGTAAGATACATTTCTTTGTAAATTCGTATTTATAAAAATGTTTCAAGCTATGTTAAATGCTATAGCAGTCTGAATGACATTGTGTCATATGAAAATATTTATTTAATGATTTATCAGTTTGTTAAAAATTTATTTCAATTATTTAAAAAAATACCTGCTGTTATTTACGAGAATTTTCTTTTAAAATATTTAAAATACAAATATTTGATTTTCCGACAATTTGCATTAAATATATAAGGCTGCATAATTAATAATTTTACTATTTTGTTTTTAATACCATTTTAGATCCTTTTCCAGGTATGTTTCCTATTTCTAACAATGATATGAAATTTGTATGTGAACCATTTTATTATATTCGACAAACATGCCGAAACACCATATAGCGCATTAGCAATTTAAACATGTCAGTCGGCCGTCTTGTAATTTCAATAGTGAGATATGACATAACGTTCAACGAATGATGCCTGTATTCCAATTGTAACACATTCATATATGACCTAACTTCCTATAAACTTTCAATCACCCGGATTACAGCCCAATAGTAAAGTACATAGATAAGAATTAACGTTCAACAAACATGGCAAACAGTCGTCTCGTTACCAAATGGCAATGCACAGTATTACTTAACGTTCAATAAACATCTAAAACTATACAAACTCTTAGCCTAGTATAAACAGATACATAAATGCTCAACAAAATGCTCATAATGCTCAACAATCATGCTAATCAACCGACTCGCAATCCAATTGTAGCGTTTACAGACGTAAAGTTACGTTACGTAAAGTAACTTCCAACAAACTTGTCAATCACCTGATTCGCAGACCTTTTGTAATGTAAATAGGAAGTAATCAAGCAAACATTTTAATCATCTAACTCGTAGCCTAGTATAAGCATACGCAAATACGTAACGTTCAACACATATGACAAACACCCAAATCATTGCCCAGTATTAATGTAAGCAGATGGGATGTAAAGTACAACAAACAAACAGATCAAGCACTGTACTCGAAGACCAGCAGTAATAATATAACAAGTGAGCTGAAAGGTTCGTAGGCTAACACATAGATGGCGCTACTAGTGTTAAATCCATACATGATTTTTAGTTAGCCCTAACTTTCAAAAGACACGTGTATAAATTTAACAGCTGTTGCACTATTAGTATGTAAGTTATGGAACTTTTAGTCAAGCAACTTTTGTTAGTTGGAAAAAATGGATAAAAAGGAATTTCGCGTGTTCATAAAGCATTGCTGTTTGGCGAAAAAAAAATACTATTGAAGCCAAGGCTTGGCTTGATAAACATTATTCGGATTGTGCACCAAGAAAATCAAATGTAGAGAATGGGTTTGCTAAATTTTAACGAGACGAAATGAGCACCGAGGACGATGCACGCAGTGGACGCCCCAAAGAGGCTGTTACCGACGAAAACATCAAAAAAGTCCACAAAATAATTTCTCATAACCGTAAAGTGAAGTGGATTGAGATAGCTGAGGCCCTAAAGATATCAAAGGAACGTGTTGGACATATCGTGAATGAATATTTGGATATGCGAAAGCTCTGTTAAAAGTGGATGCCGCGCGAGCTCACAATCGCGCAAAAACAACAACGAATGGATGATTCTAAGCAGTGTTTGAAGCTATTCAATCGTAATATACCCGAATTTTTGAGTCGATATGTGACAATGGATGAAACATGGCTCCATCATTTCACACCGGAGTCCAATCGACAGTCAGCCGAGTGGACTGCACGTGATGGAAAACAAATGCTATAACTCACATACTAATAGTGCAACAGCTGTGAAACTTATACACGAGTCTTTTGAAGGTTAGGGCTAACTAAAAATTATATGGATTTAATACTAGTAGCGCCATCTATGTGTCTGCCTACGAACATTTCAGCCCATCTGTTAAGTTTAACAAATATTTCAATCATCTAACTCGTAGCCTAGTATAACCATACGCAGATGCGTAATGTTCAACCCATATGACAAACACCCAAATCATAGCCCAGTATTAATTTAAGCAGATGGGATGTAAAGTTTAACAAACAAACAGATACGTTCGGCTATCATGTCGAACACACATCTCTTTCATTCTAATGCAGCTGCCAAACACTTAGACAGCTTAGTCTTGGATGCTTTAAAGCAAGCGCTGCACAGACGTTACTCACTTTGCATTACCCAGGGTGTGTGTGTCACTTGAAGATAAGCCACAGACGTGGAGTAACATTGCCCCCGCAAAGCTCTACGATCCTATTAGACCGGGACCTACTGTTTAAAGTGGATTCCGAACCTCTACAAACAACCATGGCACCGCCGGGACTTGAACCCGAAACCTGAGGAACCGAGCGCCAGAGAGCTATTTACTCGGCCATTCAGGCCCCAAGTACACATCTAGTAGGCCAGAAGCAACCTACTCTCATACATAACGTTTAAAAACATGACAAACATCCGATTCGATATACATTTGTAAAATATGCAGATCTCAAGTCATTTCCAACAAACTTGCAAATCACTCTATTTGCAGCTGAATAGTAATGTGTATAGATGTCAATAGTCCGTCACTCTACCTCCATTGCTAACCGATTTTCTATGAAAATTTTTCTGCAACGTTTACTGACTTATAATTTTGTTAACAATTTATTTCAATTTTTTTAAAAAAAAAATCTGTTATTAGTTTACGAGTGATTTCTTTCAAAATAATTGATATAATTGTATTTGATTTTCCAATATTTTACATTAAGAATATAAGGTTACATAATTATATTTTTATATTATATTTTTAATATCATTTCAGATCCTTTTGAAGGTAGGCCTTAATATTGAAATAAACTAGTATATTTTTCCAACTCATAGAGCATAATAATTTAATTTTATATATATTTTTCTAATTTCCTTTTTCTTCGTATATAGATATATCATCAGACTGTAAGTTTATGCATAACTAATTTAAACTAAAAACTCTTTTAAAGTATAACTAGTATTAGTATATTTTTTTTTCAAAAACTCAATAAACCTACAGCGAATTCGATTTATTTCATGAATTATTCAATTCTCTATTCGAAAGACAAAGTGATATAAATACGTTTCTCTCTTTAGAAACATGTACTTAAATGAACGTAAAAAAATTATTTTTTTTAGTAGATATGCATTTTCTTTTTCAATACAAATGAAAAAAAAATTATTTCATAGCTTGATCTTTCAGTTCTCCTTTGATATGTAAATAAGCACCAAAAATGAAAAGTTTTGTAATAGCATTTGTAATTTTTTTTTTTTTTTTTTTTTTTAGTTTAAAGAAAATAACAAGTTCATGAATATATTACAATGTATTCAATTTATAAAATTTTGTTGATTTAGTATGTATAAAGATAAGTAAAACTAGATCGCTTCTTAGAAAAATATATAAAAAATTTAGTCAAGATATTTCCTATGGGCTCTTTTTTTTAAACGAAACAATGTATAGAAAAAAATGTTTTAAAATTTATATGAAGTTTGTATTTTTCATTTGTTTCGAAATTTTACAAGGGTATTGTATTAATAAGTATCTTGTAAAATTTCAAAGAACATATTTATGCCATTTTTTTTGATAAATAAAATAAATGAATTCACATTAAATGTTAAAAATCTAATTTGCTTTATATATTTTGAAATAAAAGGAATATATTATTAATTATAAAAATGTGATATAAAAAATAGGAATATTTGTTTTCTTTAGCTTCTAGTTAGTATATGTTTAAAACAAAAACGACAAAAAAAAATAACGCCACACGTATTTCATAAAATTAGTTATTTAATGAGTCATTTGTTTTAATAAGTATCTTGCAAAATTTCAAAGCAAATATTTATGCTCTTCCTTTCATAAATAAAAAATAAAAAAAATTCACATTAAATGTTAAAAATTTAATTTGTTTTAAAAATTTCAAAATAAAAAAAATATATAATGAATGTTAAAAATGCAATATAAAAAATAGGACTATTTTTATGTTCTTTAGCTTCTATTTAATATATTTTTAAAACACAAAAAAATAACGCCAGACATACTTTATAAAATTAATTGAATTCTTCTGGATAAAAATAAAAATTGATTTTAAATTTTATGATGTATATGATTCCAAAGTTTAATTATAATAGTATATTAAATTATTAGTTATTTTTACGATTTTAAAACAAATTTAGGATATTATGATATTTGTTGTAATAGAGAATTTTATCATTTTTTTAATCGCCGAGTTGCCGCCAAACTAGGAGTCAAGTTTCAATTTAAATGTGCCCTATAACTGCAATTTCTTTGATAAAAAAATGAATTCACATAAAATGTTAAAAATTTAATTTGTTTTAAAAATTTCGAAATAAAAGAAAAATATAAGGAATGATAAAAATATGATATAAAAAATATAAATATTTTTTTAAGCGTCTAATAAGTGTGTTAAAAAAAAAATAATAAATGTAGATATACTTTATAAAATTAATTAAAAGCTTTAATTCTGGATAAAAATAAAAAATTATTTTAATTTTTATGATGTAGCTAATTCTAAAGTTTAATTATAATAACATATTCATTTATTAGTTTTTTTTTACTTTTTCTAGACGTATTATATAATATGACATTTGTTAGAATATTAAATTTTAATATTTTTAATCGCCAAGTTGGCGCCAAACTAGAAGTCAGATTTTAATTGAAATTTATTCCTGTAATTGCTTCTACTTGATTTCCAAGCAACGGAATGTTAAAAAAAAATATATATTTTTATAAAACAGAAATGATTGAAAATGACGACAGTATACGGAAATTTTCGATTTTAAATGATAAAAAGGAGGAACCAATTTAAAGCAAAGAAAAATCCGGGTTAACATATTTAGCAACATATCTTAAGTTGGCGACAAAGACAAATCGCCAAATTTCAAATCACCTTAACTGCGATTTAGCGATTGATAAATCGAAGAAAAAAATAAACTGCGATAAATAGACTAGTTATTATATTTAAAAATATTACTAATTGAATATTTATTGGAATTTAATTTTTGTTGTATAGGTTGCTTTTTGAATTTTTGCAAGTTATAAATTAAAAATATTTTTAAATATTACAAATAATTTTTTACTGTTTATTTTTGTTTGTAAACTAATTTATAAACTAATTTTATTTTACTTTGTTATAAAATTAATTTTTGTTTTTAACTTATTTACTGATTATTTTATTTATTTTTATTTGATTATTTATACAGAAATTAATTTATTCTCTTTTTTTTTTATTAGTGGACCCATTTGGAAGTGAGTATACTTAGTGAAAATAAAATCTAAAAATATTGTTAGTTTTATTAAAACCACAATTATCTGACAACAAAAATGAAAAACTATCAAGAATATGTTAACACCAGGATAGAGTTTCATGTTGACGTTGAGGCATTCTATTAATTTCGTAAGAATCTGAATTTTTACATAATTCATTATCCGAGGGAGCATTCACAAAAATTTTTCTCGTTATTTTCTGATCGAGTTTGTACCTGCACATTGTTGTACCTGCAAAAGTTAACTTTCTTTCAAACATTAGCATACACACGGGGTTGAAAAAACAATTCAAAACCTGTATCTGTCAGAATAGAATTCTAATTTTTTTTCTTATTTTTTGTGCTTTTCCTTCCTATGTTACCACCCAGGAAGGTATGGGGAGTATAGACAACAACTTGCACGGTTAAGTAGCTAGTAAAATTGCCCTTGTTTATTTTTATATTAAAACAGTACTTTAAAAACTTAATTCGTACATAAACAGAAGTAATGGTAACTGTAAGCAGTAATAGGCAGCAATAACAAAGTTCAATTACTGATGTACTTCATTTTCACGATGAACAGTTCAGACTTATTAGAAGGACATCCCGGTACGATGCATTATAGTTCATGTACTCAGGGCCGTATTCTGCTATAGGCCTCCTTCAGCCTAGGGCCTCAAGATAAAGAGGGGCCTACATTCAATTTGTTTGCAAAATAAGAATTAAACTATTCTATAAACAGTAAACACTAAAACACTGAGTCGAAAATAAGGAGAAATTCTACACATATGACTCATAAACAAACATAAAAATGTAAAATGTAATAATAAATAATAAAAGTGCTGTGTGTTATGTTTGATTAGTTATTGTTACAAGTACTATATAGGGTGCTGAGAATAAATGTCCAAATAAGTGTTCTCGACTTTTATTTTTTATTTATTATCTGTGCCATATTTTATATAAAGGTTAGTGCCCATCCCAACATGTTTCATTTAACATATTGATATATATCACAGTAATGAAGTTTTTTATTATCACTCATGTAATTTACAGACTTAAAAATGGGTGGGGAAAGGGCCTCATAAGTGGAATAGCCTAGGGCCTCTTTTCATCTAAATCCGGGCCTGCTTATAGAGAAATAAGTAACTAACTTTTCATGCACAAGAGAGCACGAAGAATGTATCTAGAAATGTACTTGGATTGTCTTGTACCAGACCTAGTAGACTCTTTTTTTGGAGTTCGTACTATTCTTTCACGACCTGTTATGATTATGAATAAAGAGGCCACATCAAATAAATGTTGGTGAAACAATTGAGTTTGCCTCGACAATGTTGTTTGTAAAAGTGATGTGCGATTCGCCCATTGCATGACATAACCAGTAAGTCAGAAGCATATCCACTGTTTCTGTGTTCGTCCAATCAGCCATAAGTATATGAAATGTAGAGTCTCAGGGAGAAATCTTGCAAATCATGCTTAAAAGGCGAACTATATAGTTCGCTATAAAAAGTCTGTGCGTATATAGCTATAAAATGCTTTATATATACATTGAAGTGACAAAAGTCATCGGATACCTCTTAATATCGTGTCGGCTCTCCTTTCGCCCGGTGAAGTGCAGCAACTCGACGTGGCATGGACTCAACAAGTCGTTGGAAGTCTTCTGCAGGAATATTGAGCTATGCTGTCTCAATAGACGTCCATAATAGTGAAAGCGTTGATGGTGCAGGATTTTGGGCACGAACAGACCTCTCGATGATGTCCCATAAATGCTCGATGGGATTCATGTCGGGCGATCTAGGTGGCCAGATCATTCGTTGGAATTGTCCAGAATGTTCTTCAAACCAATCGCGAACAGTTGTGGCCCGGTGACATGGCGCATTGTCATCCAATAAAAATCCCATCGTTGTTTGGATACATGAAGTCCATGAATGGCTGCAAGTGATCTCCAAGTAGCTGAACATAAGCATTTCCAATCAATATTCGGTCCAGTCGCACCAGAGGACCAAGTCCATGCCATGAAAAAACAGCCCACACCATTACGGAGCCACCACCAGCTTGAACAGTGCCTTGCTGACAGTTTGGGTCCATGGCTTCGTGGGGTCTGCGCCACACTCGAACCCTACCATCAGCTCTTACCAACTGAAATCGTGACTCATCGGACCAGGCCACGGTTTTCCATTCATCTAGGGACCAACCGATATGCTCACGTGCCCACGAGAGTCGCTGCAAGCGATGTCGTTCTGTCAGTAAAGGCACTCGAGTCGGTCTTCTGCTGGAATAGCCCAAGAAAGCCAAATTTCTCCGCACAGTTCTATCAGACAAGTCCCTTGTATGTCCCACATTGATTTCTGCGGTTATTTGACGCAGTGTTGCTTGTCTGTTAGAAATTACGACTCTTTGCAGACGTCGCCGGTCTCGGTCGTTAAGTGCAGGCGGTCGACCACTGCGCTGTCCATGGTGGGATGTTATGCCTGAAATTTCATACTCTCGGCACACTCTTGACACAGTGGACCTGGGAATGTTGAATTCCCTAACGATTTCCGAAATGGCATGACCCATGCGTCTAGCTCCAAGTAACATTCCGCGTTCAAAGTCTGTTAATTCCCGTCGTGCGGTCATCATCACGTCAAAACCTCTTCACATGAATAACTTGAACAGAAATGAAAGCTCTGCGAAAGTACTGCGCATTTATACCTGTTCTACGCGATGCTAATGACATCTGAAAATTTGCATATTGCTATCCCATGATTTTTGTCACTTCAATGTATATATATATATATATATATATATATATATATATATATACACATATATATGGGTATTACGCTACTTTATAAAATGTTTAATTGAAGTTGCTTAATAAAATTCCACAAATAGCATACTTTATGTATATGATAATTTAAAATTTTTAATGCATTTGTCAGTTTCAGTTTCATATATGAAGCGCGGTTCAAGTATTCATGCAAAATTAGTTATATCGTAAAAGAGAAAAACTTTTCTTGTAACATTTACATTTTTTACACGCAGTGGAAATGATTTCCGACTTTCCTGAAAAAACATTAAAATTCTAATGCATATTTAAATCAAAGATTAATAATGGAATAATTTGCATTTATAAAACGTGCTTTATATTATAAAAATGGTGAAAAAAAAAATCTGTAGCTCATATTATGCGTTATTTCTTAAAAATGAATTAAAAAGATAATTTTACAAATAAAATAAGTGATGTAGTAATATTTTAAATGTATTTATAATTTTCTAGTGAAATGTATTTTTACAGATGTATTTCCAGTTACTTAAAAAAATAATTTTTTACTTAGTTATTCATTTCTTTTAAGAATTAAAATTTGCAATAATAAAACTGTGTGTTTTGTTTTGTTTCAGATGACATATTTGGATTTAGTATGTGATTTTAATTATAATACTACATAATTTCAATTATAAAAATACATAATTTCAATTATAATAAATGCGATTTCAATTATAATAATACATAAATTCAATTATAACAAATGTGATTTCAATTATATCCGAATTTTTAAATGTACATAAATTTTTAAAACCGTTAAAAATGTGAAAAATTCATTTTATAATCATTTTACATTTCTGAAAATAAATATCTATTCTTATTTTTAATATTTGCTGATTTTTCCATTAATAAACTTTAAACATAGTAAAAATGCACGAAAGCAAATACTCAACTATGCAGATAACATTTTTGGCAGTCTTTTTAGCTGAGAGAGTTTTTGAGGAGGAAAAAATATGGTATATATCTGTGTGTATGGTGTGTCGACAGTTGTTTAGCGGCATGCTTTTCAGCCATTACAGAATATTATTTTGATTTTAATAAGACACGCAAATGAGGGGCACTTACCTCTAAAACTCTCGACAGAAACATTGTAATTAATTAATTTTATCATAATTTCGCATTGCTGATAATTAGTGTCTCTTCTTTTTTTATTCTTATCATTCGCCTATTTTTTTTTATTAATAAATTTTTAAGCATAGTAAAAGTGCACGAAAGCAAAAACTCAACTAACCAGATAACAGTTTTGGTTGGATTTTTATAGAGCTGAGAGATTTTTCTAGGTGGAGAAAAATTATGTTATGAGAAACTCTTTGTGTCAACAGTTGTTTAATTACATGTTTCTCACTCATTACAGAATATGTGTCACAGGTTTCGGGTTGGAATCCCGACAGTGCCATGAATGTTTGTAGTGGTTCGGAATCCCCTTTAAACCGTAGGTGCCGGTCTAATCGGATCGTAGAGAGTCGTGGTGGTAGTGTTACTTAAGTCCGTAACATATCTTCAAGCTACGTGTAGCGCCTGGGTAGCGCTCAATGAGTCATAGCTTTCGTCTTTAGAGCCCGCACGACATGCATTCTTCAAGGCTAGTTTATATTGGGCTGCTCACTAGGAAATACTCGACCTAGTCCACGACGTAATTAAAAAGAACCCATTATAGAATAATATTTTAATTTTAAAAAGTACGCAAAGTAATTCATTATTGCTTTTTATAAAATATGTTTTTTTTAAATTCTTATAGATAATCCAATGGGTAAGAGTTGCATTTATTCATAAATATTATTCATTTGTTTATATTTTTATTGAAGATAACTTATTTTATTTACGAGTTTATTTTAAAAAATGAAGTCTTTTAGTGATGTTTTTAACATAATTGAAAACACTGTTCGTACCATCTTTTATTTATGAATGTAAACTAATAAAGTCAAAGTTTTGTTTTATACCTATTAAATATGATGAATGTTATTCTATAAGCATTATACTTGATAAATAAACACTAAACCGGTTTACTAAAGAAGAATATAATTTTTTTTTTCGTAGATATGCCGTTCTCTTACGTAAGTTAAATTTTTATTCTTTCAAACATTTTTTAAGTCCTCTGTTGACGTTGTTTATTTCTTTATTAAAAAGAAAAAGTGTGTGAGTGTTTTTTCTTTATTTATCGCAACAATATTTTACGAAAATTATTATTTACTGTCAAAAAATAACCCTTTTTATCGTTTCTTTTAACAGTTTATGTAGATGAATAGGAAGTTTACGAAATCTACCAGGGCGTACTAGAGAAGGCGTTGAATTCCATAAAACTCCAAGGAGTTGGCTATGATGGCAGGACGTTGTTAAAATTTGCATACTTGTAGAAAATAAAAATCTATTTTCTTGTCAACAAACATTGTTTAGTATTCATTGTTTTCTCTAAAAGGAGTTGCGGCAATTTATTTTCCTTTCACAGAAAGGTACTATAAAAATGAAAAAGTTAAATCTAAAAAGAATTAAATAAGAACTTTATAAAAAAAATGTTTAAAATATTTAAATAAATATTGTTTTAACTTTTATTAAATTTAAAATTCATATCCCTTAAAAAAACTATGAATATCATAATCTTATATTATATTTAAAATAAAATTTGTGAAAAACAGCTATCTAAAATATTTTGGAAGGAACATGATTTTGCTGGAAAGTTATATTTTTGATTTTTTAAGCAATATTTCAATATTTTGCAATGCATGCACTGGAAAATGTTACTTCATTTAACAAAACATTATACGAATTTGAATATGGTTATTCTTCAAAAAGGATAATAATAATAATAATAATATTTAAGAAATATTGCTCATTCTTTTTAAGTTGAATATATGCATATATTGTTTATAATTTCTTATTTTTTTATACAACTTAACTAAAATAATAAAACAGAAATTACAAACAAAAGTTGATAACTACTTCGATGGATGGGTAATACAACAATGTACTAATACTAAGCTCGTTTTAATTAGGCGTTATTTTTTTGCATTTATATTCACTTAATATATTAAATATAATAAAATTACACATATTTGAAAAAAGTAATAAATTATTTTGCATGACACTAATGGAAAATGTTAACTTTAAAGCAGAGAATTTAGAAATATTTTCAAATAAAGCTGCTCAAATAAAACGTGAAATAATTTATAATGAATAGCAATTTGAAATAACAGAAAAATATATTATAGATATTTGCCAGTATGTCTGTTTCCTGTTATAAATCATTAAAATTAGAACACTAAAATTAAACAGAAAATTTGTCCATTATGGATATCTTTCATTATAACAAGAATCACTGTTATTTACTGATGCTTTTTTTGCATGGAAAAGGAAACATTTAGGATTTGAGTCTTACGATATTTGTTATTATATATATTACGATAATTAAGATATTTATTATGATTATTATTGTTTATCCCATTCCATATTTTTACGATTTTATTTACAATACGATATATAGTATATATATATATATATATATATAATTAATATTTAGAAGATTTAAATTTAAAAATTTGTTTAGGTCTTACGATATTTTACTTTTTTTTCGGTTTTAATTTTATTATTTTTACTACTATTTTATTTTATTTACGTTATCTTTCGGTATTATATATAAACTCATGTTTGTGAAAATTGCAACACCATGAAGGACTTACGCGAGTGAGCTGAAACTTTCAGGAAATGCGAATTAGCGCAAGATATGCAAATGATTAGAATTTCAAATCCGTAGCGCATGCGTATGCTGAGCAGCGCCCTCTGAAAGGCGGATGGATCCGAATAAATAGACGGCTGTAGCGAGGCGTGTATGGCTATCGGTGGTTATCTACTAGTGGTAAACGTTAGCTCAATCGTTACTTATGCCTCTTCGACGAAAGAGAGCGAGATTTGAACAACTTAAAGAGTTTGAACGTGGGAGAATCATCGGCCTTCCTGAAGCTGGATTGTCTTATTGTGCAGTAGCTGGCCGTGTGCGGTGTAACAGCAGCACAGGGATACAGCTTTGGAAGCAGTGGATGGACGAGTGTCGGACAACTTGGAAATTCGGGAGTGGACCCCGAAATGTGACGTCAGCTCGCGAAGATAGACACCTGGTCCGCATGGCGCTGACGGACCGTACAGCTTCCTCTAGACAATTGGCAGCAAAGTAGTCAATAGCTACAGGTATTTCATTGTGTGCTTCATCAATTCGTAGACGTCTGCTAAAGCGTGCACTGCGCGCAATAACTCCTTTATACAGGATCCCTCTCACACTAAACCATCGCCGCCTGTGGCTACAATGGGCCGCTCAGCATAGAGACTGGCGTGCTAATTTGCAGCATGTCGTCGTGTTTAATTTAACGAATCCCGCTTTAATTTGTGGTACCATGATGGCCACATTCGTGTCAGACGCTATGCCGGTGAACGCCACCTTCCGGAAGTGCATTATCGAACGCCACAGTGGACGAACACCCGGAGTTATGGTCTGGGGTGCCATAGCATATCATGGACGATCTCAATTGTGGGTAAGAATTGTGAGCAATCTGAACAGCAACCGGTACATCAGTGAAGTTCTACAGCCCCAAGCTGTTCCCTTCCTTCAAAGCTTACCAGGCGCTGTATTTCAACAGGACAATGCCCGCCCTCATATCGCTAGGACTGCTCAATCCTTCTTTGCAACGCGGCAGGTACAGCTTCTTCCTTGGCCTGAACATGTGTGGGATTTCGTTGGTCGGCGTCTCGCTCGTGATCCTCGTCCTGTTGCTTCTGCAGACTAACTTTGGGTGAGCATACAAACAATATGAAATGCTCTTCCTCAGGCAGACATTCAAAATTTGTTTGACTCCATGCCAGGTCGTGTAGCAGCACTTATTGCGGCGCGTGCTGGCTGCACAGAATACTGATTTCGATCTCTTGTTATTGTTTCTTTGCTTTGAACATTTACTCATTTATTTGTACCACTTCCACTCAACAGTGTATTAAATTTCATTCAATTATGACGGTTCCTTCATGGTGTTGTAATTTTCACAAACATGAGTTTATATATATATATATATACATATAAAAAAATTAATATTTAGAAGATTAACACATAAATTTATTTATGTTTTACGATATTTTTACGATTTTAGTTTTATTATTAGATATTTTTTATTTTACGATATCTTTACGATATATATATATATATATATATATATACATAAAAAAAATTTAATATTTAGAAGATTTAAATTTATTTATTAGGTCTTTTTATTTAGGTGTTACGATATTTTAACGATTTTATTTTTTATTTACGATATTTTTTACGTTTTTATTACGATATACACATAATATATCTATACATATAAAAAAATTAATGTTTATAAGTTTAAAACTTATAAATTTATTTAGTCTTTCGTCATTTATCAGTAGCCATCATTGATCTGTAGTCTATAAAGCAACCGTGTAATCGATTACTTTACAATCTATGCATGCGTCTGTAGATTTTTTTATGTAATATCAGCAAAAATAATATTCTAAAAGATCTTTATATTCTGATTGACGATTTTCAAATTGTATATTGTACTAAATTTCAAAATGTTACAGACTCTAATACAAGGCCGGTGCAAAACTGCAAATGAATGTTTCATTTCTCTCATCACATGCTTCGAAGAAAAATGTATACAAACAAGAGCGTGAGATTTGCTAAATGTTCAATTCTTTTCGGTTACCATTATATTCTACATGCGTAGATAACACCGCTGACGAAGCTCAAAATATAACATCAGACAAAATCAATGTTTGTGTTAGACGAAGAAATCCAATTATCTCTACAATTTTAAATTTCTAGATATTTTACAATGAGCAGCAAAAACTTGCATATAAAGCAGATATTTATTTTGCTGTTAAATGAAAACTAAATAAATCCTTGCAAGGATAACTTAAGGACGTATACACATCATAATATAAAAAGGACTCTTTTCAAAAGAAAATATTAT
>BPLQ01002055.1:0-34390 GCA_021605075.1 Caerostris darwini
AACGACATCGCAAATGTTGTGCAGTTACCTATAAGTATCATCCCAGAAGGCACTGTCCACCATTGGTGGGCTGTTTGGGCGTACATAAGTGGAAATGACTATATGAGACACACCGACGCTAAGTAAACCTAAAATATAAATTCCAATTAAGCTGTCTAATAAGGAGACTTACTATTTAATGAACTAATTCTTTTTTGCAATTTACAAAGGCATACCAGTAATCTGCCTATTAATATAAGTTAGAAAGAGACCCTCTAAAATAATAAACTAACACTAAAGCCAAGTAGAAACTGAGTTCGTCTTCAAAGTTGTATTATGTTTACCATAATGAGAGTTATTTTAAGAATATTAAAGTATAGCAAAAATATTTCTTTTTATTGCCATAGGGAATCATATGAATAAAATTCAAAAGTCTTAAAAATAAATATCAAACCATGAAAACGTAATGTGATTGCACCTGAAACTTAAGGAAAATCAATAATCTCCTTCAATGATCAATCATGATGAAGAACAGAAAGGGTCTGAGGTGTATACTAATAATGAGTACGGGTTTGAAACCCGAAAATGAAGCTGAATCAATGAAGCCGAAAAGAAAAGAATGCGAGCCTCCTACCTCCTCATTTAAAATTGTAGTAGACTCATGTAGTGCATCCTTGATAATAGAGAGTTTTTGCATACCGTACGTTAGTTACCGTAGGACGTCCGTTAGCTTTTTCTCCCTAGCGCGCATGCTCATAGGAAACTGAGCATGCGCGCTAAAACAACGGAACGGTAACTCTACGGTATGCAAAAACTCTCTAATATTGTGTTGCTTATGTGGTTTTCTAGTTGTGCATTATTTAGAAAAAAGTTAAGCATAATATTATCATAAATGTTTAGCGTGTGTTTCTGATGCAAATAAAAATGCTAAAGAGTAAACATTTATCATTATGCTGATTACAGATGCATGGAATTTTAATTGTGCATATATTAAAAAAGTCTGATATCAATATGTATATTTATCATGATGAATTACACTTACTACAAAACTAAAAGTTTTACTCACTCAGAGAATCAGATTAGTTTAACTACTGAATATATATAACAATTACAAGCTGTCTCTTCTGACATTACTTCTACCATGCCGGAAAAATAGCGCATATTCATAATATCATTGTCAAGTATTTGTTAAATACAAGTTTACAACTAAAACAAGCAATATTGTAACTTTCAGCTGATTGGCTCATTAGGATTCTAAAAAATTCTGCTGAAATAGCATTGTATATTCACCTGGCAATATTTTCAATACTTCAGGTTATCCGTTGAGAATATGATAATAATAATGGTTCATTCATCATTGGTGTACAAACTTTGGGCTACGTGGAAGATTTATTTCCTACGATTATTGTTGCAGCGGACAGGATAAGTAGGACTAGGTGCCTTAGTATAAGTATTACTAGGTGGATAAGTATGTCTGAAGGGCTATTCTTTCATTCATTGCCGTGAAGTGTGCCAAGGTCTTCTTGATCACAACTTTGGATGTTTACTTTTAGCAATTTTATTATATAAATAAATAGTATTCTTAACCGTAAATTCACTGTGATTCTTAACCGTAAATTCACAAGTGATTTCGTAAATTCACTTCATTTACACGGTTAAAAGTTCAACTTGGTCATTTAACTTAACGAATTTTCTACCCAGAATGTGATGCAACTCTAGGTTCTATTACAAATATTACTGTTATGAATGGAGAATATTGTTCCTCTTATTTCATCCAAACATCTACGAACATCTGATAACGAAAAAGAAAAACTGAGGACATTAATATCAACAAGTAAAAATATCAATTCTAAGAGACAGATAGATATAAATAATTTCAGCATTTAATAATTGGAATTATATGACTTTTTATTAACGTTAAATGAAGTAAAGTTAAGTTGTTTGTGTCACATTTGTAATAATGATTTAATTATTATTTAAATATTAAAGTGTATTAATATAAAAAATAGTACTAAAACCCATCGAGTAAACAAGAAATACATCAAAATCTTGATGGATCAGTTGATGAGGATTCGTAATAGCAAAAAATGTTTCATATATATCATTAAATATTAAAACTTTAATTTCTCTCTAGACCATCAATATAATATGACACACTCAAATCTGATTCTCCGCAAATGATATCGGACCAACCCACGAATACAATTGCCGTTTTCAAAACCAATGCATCAAGAACTTAGAAAATTGTAAATACGTCGATCGTTCTCCCAGAATGTTGGTCTTCCAAATCGAACGTCAAGCCGCGGGAATTCTTTTCTAATGGATATTGGACAGCCTGTAGCCTATGTGATTGATTTAGGCAAAGGGCATTATCCATCATCCATTTTGTAACTATTCTGGTCGTTATGATTTATTGCGGTGCGAGTTAGGATCTCATGGAAAAGATGTATTGGTCAGATACTCATTGCGTTATCACGTCTCGGAATGATGTGCCACCAAGCAGTTCTCTAGGGAGGTTGTAGAAATATTCAGATGACATTGTAGATGGGATGATTTAATGCGAATGAAGACTGATATGGATATCAAATATCATCTATCATCTTCTTATGAATGATAAAATATTCAAAATAATTTTGTCTTTTTAAATAAATGATTTTGGAATAAGTTTATAAAAGTTTAAAAAAAATATCACATGAAACAGGATAGTCGTGTATTTTCGACTATGATTTTTGTCTGAAAACTATGCAACGATATTGATTTATTCCTTTAGAAATAACTTATTTTAATTAACGCCAACTAACTATATTTTGCCAACTCTTGTAAGAAAATAATTAAACAAATTCACCCGAATAAGGATAGAATCATGAGAAATTTAACTTAATTCACATTGGTAAAATACTGACAAATTTGAGTGCCAAAAATTAATCATCTCAAATGAGCATGTGTTTTAGCCAATAACCTATAGTATTATAGTGTGTTAATTAATCAATGAATTTCATCGATATATTTTTGAAAACTTCATGGTGTCTTTTTTGGCCCTAATTTGGTAGGTATAAAACAGATTCAACATTTCTCAAAATGCACAAATGCTATGAGTAGCTTAGAACAAACTTCATAATTTGGGCATTTGGGTGATACAACGAAATTGAAAACAATTCTAACCTATAGATTTATGTACGGCTTTTATAAACAGCAAAAATTTATATTTTGAAAGATTTTTTAAATATTTATCAGAACATAGTTTACATCTAAACTATTATTCTAATGAACTACTAAATTATAATTTCACTATATCAATATTATTAATGGCTTTTCTTAAATTTTCTCTGAATTTGTATAATTTTGTACCCTACAAAGATGCAATGTTTTCTTTTACATTTCAGCAGATATTGCAAATAATAAAAACCCCTATGGTTTAATGCATTATTCATTGTATAATTGCATAATCTCTTGTTGATATCAAAAGCATAAATAAATAAAGATCTGCACATATTTCTGATTCTATTTCCAATTCTAATTTTTAATTAGACACAAAGAGTTTTCGTTTCAGTTTCTGTATCTTTTTTCGAGCCCTGATTTGTTTCTTTGAAACTCCAAAGCCTTATCCCTGATTTTGTTTGTCATTCTGTGGTCATCTTTTGCATACTTTGGGCTAATTAGACCGGAACTTATAGTTTAACGTGAATTCCGAATCACTAACAAACGGAGGCCAGATGGCCCATTGTCTAGTGCTCTGGCCTTTGGTACCACATGCTCTAAATTCGTGTCCTGGCGGTGGCATGGATGTTTTTAGAAGTTCGGAATTCACTTTAAACTATAGGTCCCGGTCTGTTTAGCACTCCTGTGCTCAAGGTGATCCCAGAGTGACAAACCAAACCAAAGCACTAACATACATCCGTGTTACCGCCAAGAATTGAACCTAAAGCCTGTGTTACTAATTATCAGAGCGTTATCCATGAGATAAATAGAATCATGATAACGCTGTTGACTAATGGAGGATTATTCATTTCAGAAAAATTAATTATGATATTCATTACAATTCAATTAAAAATTCATGCCTTAATTAATCAATTAATACAAATTTTTGGCAAACATTGTAAATATTAATAATCGCCTTAATTGTATTAAATAAGTACTTTAATTAAAAAAAAACTTTTTAGATATTTATTTTATAAAATTAAAATGTACGGTTTGTATCGCCCTATGATAAGTGTTATGTGTTCTACAAAACTTCTTAAAATAACATCAAAAATGAAACTTAACCCCTATTGGTTAAAGTTAAATCAAATATTATGTATTTCAAAGGTACTGAACTCTTATGTACAGACTTGAAGTATTAGATGAATAGGGTGAATAGATTCTCATCAAAGACAAATACACATTCCATGGCTGGAATATCGAAATTAAATATTTGCCTCTTCAATGCGAACAGAGCGCCTAGGAGTTGAAATCAATTTATATTAGAATTAGAAAGAGTTTCACATGGCCTGCAAACGCATGTAGTAGTTCGGCACATAAACCTGTAGAATTATCTGTTCCTAAAACAAATCCCAATGCATATGTATTAAGCCTGATGTATTGATTACCTATAGGATAATGCATTAGAATAAAGCACTTGTTGGGTGTTATGCAATTTAATGAGATATTAGACTGGAATTATCAGTGTGCTGAGTGTACCCTCTAATTGGAAATTAGAGCTCTTCCTGCTATATTGCAATTTACTGATTTGTAAATCCATTGGTCTTACGAGTAAATTAACATTTTAGAATAAGCCCTATTCCTATCATAGTAGGATGGATGGAGATTATTGTGTCTTAAGGCTCAAATTGTCCGAAAATTTACACTTTTAATCATCTAATAGCATTTAATACCCCCTCTTGTAAACGATTTGTAGAAATACATAATTTTATTAAATTAAAATGATTGAATAAATAATATTTTTGAAACATTTTTTTAAGGATGATTTGTTAACGAATTTATTTTTATCTTGTGTAAGCATGTTTTTTTCATTGATGAATGTCAATTAAATAAAAATTAAATAAATACTTTTACAGATAATTTTATTCAAATAACTAGAAATACGTGTGTATTATTTTTCTATGCAACCACCCTCATGTTCAAAACAACTTTTTCAATACTTATTTTTTAATAAAAATTTAATTATTCGATAAATTACCGTTTATAAGTACTGTTGTAATTCTTTATTCAGTCAAAGTCCACGTTTGCGATTTGTTTTATTCATAGTCATACTGTGATATTCTTTTTTAACACTTACACACCAGCAATATTTCTCTCTACGTTACAACCCTTTGATCTAGATCGCATTGAATAGTGACTTTCACGGATAACACAACATTTCTGATTTCATTTTATCTTGTGTAAACATGTTTTTAGTTTGTCAGTTAAATGGGAACTTTAAAAATATTTTTATAGATAATTTTATTCAAATAACTAGAACAGAACAAGTCACATTGAGATCAGAATGAGTCAAATTAAACTCTATAGAGTTTAATTTGCGTTGGTTGAATTGAAAAACACTTTATAATGGGCTATTCTAGATCTGCATCAGTAGCGAATTTCATGAACAACACAACATTTCTGAATTTTTTATTTACGTAAGTTGGGGTAGTGACTAACATACATACTTCACTTACGTGTTATATTTTCAACTGTGAAAACATTTTTAACAGAAAAACGATGTGCTTTCGGTGCATTTCTCCTATGGGTGGTCATTGCATTCTATGCTATTATGATGACACTTGTTTTCCTACACATAATTATTTACCACCTCCCACTCAGAAAAGTCACATTGAGTATATAGAGTTTAAATTGCGTTGATTGAATTTAAAAATACTTCATAATGCATTATTCACCTGTTTTCTCGGTCCCAAATAAAGTGTGATATTGAAATTTAGTGGGGGTTTTAATTAAATTTTAAAAACTTAAATGTAATTATATTTTGTCAGATAACTCTGCTATCATTGTGAATCTAAATTTTCAGAAATTTAACCTTATTTATAGAAAATACGTAAAAGAATCACCGTGTATATTTTAAATATATGTACCTAAATATATATGTAGTGCAAATATAGATAAAAATTACTGTTAACTTTTAAGTTTATATTTCAAAATGTATATGGGATATTTTGCCCATAATGGTATTATCTACTGATTTCTTTTAGAACTTTAAATCAAACTGACATACGTTAGATTAGATTTCCTTCATATGTAGGAGTTGAATGTTTGAAAAAAGTTAATAATCATAATATTATGAAACAATCTTCTTGTTTCGTCTAGCTGAAAGAGCGATGGTCTGGAAGATGGATTCAAAGGGAAAGAGAGAGATCTGTCTCATAAGCGCCAATAAGTAGGTTTCCATGCGGAAAAAAATTCAGAAATAACCTTTCGACGTCCCCCCAACCCTTACTGAGGCATAATAAATGAAATGGAACACATTCAGATCAACATGACTTTGGAAGCTTACTTAGCCATCTTTACTTTTTGCTTTCTTTCTTTCTCATTCTGTACTCCATTCATTTTCAATGAAATTGTAAGAATCTTTTGGATGTGCTGTTAAAAATAATTTAATGTTGCTTTTGTGAATTTATTATTTTTTTCTCCTCTTATTGCAGGATCAATACATCTCATTCAAAGTCAAGATCGTAAAAATCATTCCCTAATAACTTATTTTCTCTTTTTTTTTCTCTCCCTCTTTCTCTCTCACTCTTTCTCGTTGTTAAATTGTATGAAAGGAACAAATAGTTTTTTTTTTTTTTTTTGTCGTTGTCAAAAAATTTTTCTTATATAAATATGCTATGAATAATCTGAAAATTTTTTGGCTTAAGTTAAATAGCCTTTAAATAATCTTAGATACATATTATCGCATGAGAGCTATATCATTATTATTTTGGTGTCAAGAAAACTGCATGACACAAAAGTAGCAAGTTGTGAAAAATAATTTTTCTTTCGTCAATATATTTTATTTAAAAAACTAAAGAATTGTTAGAAACTTTTTTTAAAAAATAAATAAAAAAATAATTTCGTTCGTCAGTGCAATAAATGGATCTATATTTATTTTGTAATTTCTTATGCAACTTCTCCGTTTTGCGATAGAATTTATTAATAGAAAAATTTCAAACGATACTGTATGTACGAAATTTTCTACAGATTTATTTAATTATATTTTAAAATCATTATTAAGGCAATTTTTAAATCATTATTTAATATCATTATGAGCAACATTTTCCATATACACTCTAGGAAATATTAATTTAAATGTTAACATGAATTAGCAGTAATTTTTTATCTGCATTTGCATTACATATTTATTTAGTTGCATATGTTTATAATATAGACAGTGATTTTCTTATCCATAAACAAGATTACAGTTCTGAAAATTTAGATTCACAACGATAGCACAGCATCGGATAAAATATAATTACATTAATGTTTCAAATTATAAGTAAAAAAACAAATTAATATTTGGAACAGAAAAATAGTCAAATAATGTATCCAATCTATTTTTTTTGTGTCAACTCAAAGTAAAACTCTACATGAATTGTTTGAATTCAGTTTTTTTTCCATAATACTTGTTATCTGTCAAATAGGGGCAATATAAAATTTGAAAAATTCTTACATTCACTATAAAATCACAATCTTTATATATACATGGATGGATATTAAGGGACATAGATATTCAGAGGATAGATACTTTCTGTTTTTCTGTTAAGAACCAATATGCTGGTTATCAAGTTAATAATTGGAATACACACTAACAGGTATAGCATAGAATTTTTTTCATTTAAAATTAATTTATGAACTAAATTATTATTTAAATGTAAATAAATGCTCTGGCAACAATTCTTAATTTAATTAAGAAAAACTCTCAAATTCTCACTTTTTAGAAATATATGAATCAACGCCTTCCAGAAACAAAAATGTCAACAATTTTTATCTCAAAGTAAAAGTAATTTTATTTCAGAGATTCAATTAAATGTTGAAGTTTTAATAACTGTTAATGGTAATAAATAATTTTCCTTTTATCAAAATTGTCCATGTATTACAATAGCAATAAGAATTGAGAATTTAATTAAATATATTTGTTGCATTGCTAGATTTGAACATAATTTCATTGTTTCATCTTTCTGAATTTATGAAATAATGAAAATTTTCAGCAGAATTTAAAAATCAAAAAAATTACGAATTCAAATTCAATTAAAGTTGAATTTATTATCTAAAAATTAATTGACTCTTCAAATATCAAACATGGCTCATCAAAAATCAATCAACCACGACTAAATCCCACCTACCTTTGAATGAAAAGTGAAATTTCATAGTTTTATCTTCCTTATTAAGTAAAAAAATTTTCAACAAAATTTAAAAATGACGAATACAATTTCCGATGCATTAACTAAACTTAAATATATTAAATAAAAACTATTGACTCTTCAGTTATCAAACATGACTCATCGAAAATCAAACAGCCACGATTAAATCCCTCCTACATCTGACTGAAAAGTGAAATTTCATAGTTTTATCTTTCTTATTTCTTTTATCTTATTATTCTTGTTTTACATTTATCTTTATATTATTAGTTTTATCTTTATCTTTCTTATTATGAAGTAATACAAACTTTCAACAAAATTTTAAAATGAAAAAAAAAGGACGAAATCAAATTTGCATTTATTAATTAAACTTAAATTAAAATAAAACACACCTGACTTTGAATGAAAAGTGAAATTTCATTGTTTTATTTTTCTGATTTTATGAAGTGATAAAAATTTTCGGCAAAATTTAAAAATGAAAAATTGACCAATCAAATTCAATTAAACTTGAATTTATTATCTAAAAATTAATTGGCACTTCAAATATCAAACATGACTCATCCAAAATCAATCAACCACGACTAAATCCCTCCTACCTTTTGAATGAAAAGTGAAATGCCAGAAAGGGTGTAACTAAATTAACTTCATCTTCACACATGAGAAGAGTCATCGCTCAAATCACCTCTCTTCATTTCAATCGCAAACCTTCTCTTCACTACCTAGTCATACGTAAATTAACTTTTGGACAGTGGCAACACTGAACCTTTCAAATGATTGACATCCAGGTGAACTCGTTAACAGAGTTGCCACCCGCGTTTTCACTCCGTCAAATTCTAAATCGAACGACAACCTTCAGGGCCAGACTCATTTGAAAAGCGAGTTGAGTTGCCTGCTACAAATTTTAGGTAGCCAGTTTCCCTCCACCAAATTAATTCCGCATCCATTCAAAGCTTGGAGACTTCAGACGATTTTCCTATGATGCCTGGCTGCCTGAAATATGTAGGCGCGTTATACTTTATGCAGATTTCATACTCTGGTCCAGTAGAGTTTTAAATGTTGATCTGATGAAGTATATTTCTGATATTAAAGCCCCCTGTGTCGAGTTTTCACGTCGTTAAGTTTTCGATTGATCACGCTGTTTAATTGAATGCCCGCGGAAATGGATGCCGGTTTGATGATCCGTGGTGTCTCGCAGAATGAAGATCTGCGATTGATTTCTGATTGGTTTATTCGCCTCCATGAATTCTGAGTGGCTGGAATAAGATTTATCGCATTGGATAGCGATTTAGCATTTCTGAAATGATACATTTAATATGGAACTCTTTCCGCTTCTAGTTCATTTACATGAATAACTCGGATTGTAGCAGTTGTGAACGGTGAATTCTGTTTCATTCTGATCATTTCTTACAGATTATGCAGGTATTTTAAAAGGATATGACCAAGACTTTGAGTAAAGTATTAATAAGTTTTTATATTATTTCGTTTTTACATCATTTTTTCTATTAATCGATCCGTAGATTCATCAAATTTAATTTAAAACTTCAATAGAACCATCACAGCGATCGAACAACTCAGTCCCTACTGCCCAATAATTTAAACAATAGTCCAAAGATTATTATCCATTGAATTTTTATCATTTCCAGGAATCCAATCAAAATATATTTAAACTACTAATTTACCATACTTTTTTATTTTAATTTAGCAACTTTCTATTCGATTAACATGTCAGACTTCGAACTTCATTTTTAGGACGCATTCAGACTCGCTTCAATATTTATTTAATTTGATTTGAATTTATCCTTCTTTTTATAATTAAATTTATTTTTAATATTTGTGCATTGGTAATTATAGACATTATTAGTTTATAATTTATTTATGTCGGAACAAAATGACGATGCACAATAATTTTTTGTTTAAATAAATAGGTAATTAATTTTATATTACAAATTGTAAGAAATATGATCAGAAAAAATTATAAAAAGCTTAGTGGTTTATCTGTCAAATGTGTTTAATGTGATTTATAATTATATGAATCTATATATTTAAATTTATTTGTTTTTCATTTAATTAAAACATGAAAAGTGCACTGTAATGCTCTTCCTAATTCACTTATACACTTAACAGTTGATATATATTGTGTGATGCAAATAACGAACGAAAGTAAATTCAACAAAATGTGTTATATTAAATTACCATATATATTTAAATCAATAGGTGTGTTAACATGATGCTAATTAGGTAAGTATTAGGCTTATAATGTGCTAAAATATTTTAATTTGTATGAGATTTCCAAATTCGAAACAGATTTCTTTGATTTGAAATTTAATATATGTTGGCTATGGCATTCGTAATCATTTAAATTAAATATATTTAAATATGTCGTATTATAAATTATCTGATCATTATATATTGTAGCCTGACTCAGTGGGCAGATAGCGTGCAGGTGGACTGAAGTTGAAATCAGCTGGCAGCATTGTTGTAGTCAATGCATTCAGAGGCGATGAGTTTTGATGGCGGTTTTGACATTGTGTATAAAAGCTTTTCGCATACATAACAAGCCTAACTGGTGGGAGGTTTCCGGTTTTCTTCAAAACGTCATTGCAAATGTCGTGCATACCGTACGTACCTATAAGTATCAACCGGAAGCCACTGTCCACCATTGAGGGCTGTTTGGGTGTACACAAGTGGGAAGGGAGTTATGAAACACACCGACACTAAGCAAACACTAAATAGAAATTCCAATTAAGCTGTATAATAAGAAGGCTTACTATTTTATGAATTAGTTCGGTTTTGCAATTTACAAATACATACTGGGTATCTGCCTATTAATATAACTTCGAAACAAACCCTGTAAAATAATACGCTATCACTGAACCTATATACAAACTGAGTTCATCTTCAAAGTTGTATTATATTGATGGATACTCTAATGAGAATTATTTTAAGAATATTGAAATAAAGAAGTAAAAATTTTATTTTATTGTCTTAGTGAATCATAGGGGTAAAATTTAAAAGTCTTTAAAATAATATCAAGCGTTGAAAAGGTAATGTAATTGCATCTGAAACTTCAGAAAATCAATAATGTCCTTCATGGATCAATCATAAGGAAGAAAGAAAGGGTCTGATGTGTACTCTACTAGGGAGTCCGGGTTTCAAACCCAAAAATGAAGCCGAATCATGAGCTTCTTTTTATATGCCGGGACAAGTACCTTAAATCCTTAAGCAAGAAACTTTTTACCGTTGCTTGAAAAGAAAAGAAAAGAATGCGAGCATCCTACCCTTTCACTTGTTTCATTTAACTCATGTAGTGGAACCTTGACAATGTTGCGTTGCTTATGTGATTTTCTAGTTGCACTTGATTTAGGCAAAAGTTAAGCATTATAATATGATAAATGTATAGCATGTGCTTCTGATGCAAATAAAAATACTAAAGAGTAAAAAATTAGTATGAAGCAAAGTTTATCATCGAAATTCTGATTATAGATGCATGGAATTTTAATTCTGCATATATTAAAAAGACTGATATCAATATGTATATTTATCATGATGAATCACATTTACCATGGAATACAGAGTTTTTCACTCACTCAGAGAATCAGAATAGTATATCTTCTGTGTAGACAACAATCACAAATCTTCCCTTCTGACATTATTTCGGCCAACACATATCCAGAATACCATTGTTAAATATTTGCTATATATAGGTTTTTCATCTACAACATGCGATATCGAAAATTTCAGCTGATTTAATGTTTCAAGATTCTAAAGAATGTCTGTCGAAAATAGCAATGCCATAATATTTTCAATGCTTCAGATTATTCGTTGAGAATATGTTAATAAAAACGGTGCATTCATCATTGGGGTACAATCATTGGCTACGTGGATGATTTCTTTTTCTACAATTATTTTTACGGCGGACAGGATGAGTATGACTAGGTGACTTAGTAAAAGTAGTACTAAATAAGTATGTCTGAGGGGCTATTCTTCCATTTACTGTAGTAAACTGTGCAAAGGTTTTCTTGATAGCAACTTTGGATATTTACTTTTAATATTTTTGTGATATAATTTATTAGTATTGTGACCATATGATTTCGTAAATTTACTTCATTTACATGGTAAATATTCAACTTGAAGATTTAACTTAACGGATTTTAAATAATGTGAGGCAAATCTACGTTTCATTGCAATTATTGTTATTATTTATGGACATTATTGTTGCTCTTATTTAATCCGAACACCTTACGAAAATCTGATAACCAGAACGGAAGTTGAGGACATCAATATCAAAAAACAAAATATCAATCCTAAGAAATAGGTAAATAAAAATAATTTCATCACTAAATAATTGGAATGGATGCGACTTTTATGAGATTTACTAAAGTTAAAGGGAAAGAAAATGTTAAATTGTTTGTGTCCATAACGATTAAATTGATATTTAAATATTAAATCATATTAATATGAAAAATAATATCAAAAACCCATCAAGTACGCAAGAAATGCAACAAAATCTTGATGGATCAATTGATGTGGATTCATAATAGAAAAAAAATGTTTGAAATATATCATTAAATATTAAAACTTTAATTTATCTCTAGACCATTCATATAATATGACACACTCAAATCTGATTCTTCATAAATGATATCGGACCTACTCACGAATACAATTGCCGTTTTCAAAACTAATGGCTCAAGAACTTAGAAAACTGTAAATACGTCATTCGTTCTCACAGAATGTTGGTCTTCCAAATCGAACGTCAAGCCGTGGGAATTCTTTTCTAATGGATATTGGACAGCCTGTAGCCGATGTGATTGATTTAGGCAAAGGGCATTATCCATCATCTATTTTGTAACTATTCTGGTCATTATGATTTATTGCGGTGCGAGTTAGGATCCCAAGGAAAAGATGTATTGGTCAGATAGTCATTGCGTTATCACGTCTCGCAATGATGTGCCAGCTAGAAGTTCTCTAGGGAGGTTGTAGAAATATTCAGATGACATTGTAGACGGGATGATTTAATGCGAAAGAATGCTGATATGAATATCAAATATCATCTATCCTTTTCTTATGAATGATAAATTATTCAAAATAATTTTATGTCGTATTTTTAAATACATGACTTTGGAATAAATTTATAAAAGTTAAAAAAATCACAAAAAAACGCAATCGTCTTGTATTTTTATAGCGGCTTTGTGTGGGGACTTCGAGGTAAAACGATATTGGAGCTGTAGAACTTTGATGATGACACAATGATTTTTTTCTTCTTATTGTTTCTTAAAAGATGTATTGGTCAGATAGTCATTGCGTTATCACGTCTCGGAATGATGCGCCAGCTAGCAGTTCTCTAGGGAGGTAGTAGAAATATTCAGATGGCATTGTATACGGGATGATTTAATGCGAATGAACGCTGATATGTATATCAAATATCATCTATCATCTTTTTATGAATGATAAAATATTCAAAATAATTTTATATCATCTTTTTAAATAAATGATTTTAGAATAAATTTATAATAATTGAAAAAATCTCATATGAAACATGACAGTCGTGTATTTTTAACTATCATCTTTGTTCGAAAACAAAGCAACGATATTGATTTGTTCCTTTAGCAATAACTTAATTTAATTAACGCCAACAAGCTATATTTCATCAATTCTTGAAATATAGCTTGTTGGCGTCATCATCATAAATAATTAAAAATTATAATAAATAATAAACAAAATTATTAATTATTAATAATTAAATTAAAGTCGTTTAAGTTTGGCATATCGGTTATCAAATCCTTTATTTGTTCATTTGAAACTCCAAAGCGTTATCAATGATTTTGTTTGTCACTTTACAGTCAATTTTTGTACATTTTGGGCTAATTATACCTGGACCTACAGTTTAACGTCAATACCGAACCAATAACAAACATTAATGCTACCAGCAAGACTCGAACCTAAAGCTTGTGGTACCAATGACTAGAGCGTTATCTATGAAGTTCAGGATATATGAACGCTTATATGAAAGCTGTTGACTGAATAGAATAATAGAATCATGATATGATTCTATTATCTCAATATTTGTAATGGAATCATGATTTGAACGCTTTTGACTAATGTGAGATTATTAGTAACACGAACATAAATTACCTGCACTAATTACTATTGAATTAAAAATTTCTGTTTTAATTAATCAATTAATACAAAGTTCGGAAAAGATTGTAAATAATAATAATGGTTTTAATTGTATTAAATAAATATTAGTTACTAATTTAGTTAAAAATGATTTTTAGATATTTCTTTTATAACATTAAAATGTACTGCATTTGTCTACCTATGATAAGTGTTCTACAAAACTTCTTAAAATAACATCAAAAAGAAAAACCCCTATTGGTTAAAGTTAAATCAAATATTATGTATTTCAAAGTACTCCACTCTTATGTAAAGAATTGAAGTATTAGATGAATAGGGTGAATAGATTCTCATCAAAGACAAATACACATTCTATGGCTGGAATATCGAAATTAAATATTTGCCTCTCCAATAGGAACAGAGCGCCCAGGAGTTGAAATCAATTTATATCAGAATTAGAAAGAGTTTCACATGGCCTGCAAATGCATGTAGTAGTTCGGCACATAAACCTGCAGAATTATCTGTTCCTAAAACAAATCCCAATGCATATGTATTAAGCCTGATGTATTGATTACCTATAGGATAATGCATTAGAATAAAGCACTTGTTGGGCGTTATGCAATTTAATGAGATATTAGACTGGAATTATCAGTGTGCTGAGTGTACCCTCTAATTGGAAATTAGAGCTCTTCCTGCTATATTGCAATTTACTGATTTGTAAATCCATTGGTCTTACGAGTAAATTAACATTTTAGAATAAGCCCTATTCATATCATAGTAGGATGAGTGAAGATTATTGTGTCTTGAGGCTTAAATTGTCCGAAAATTTACACTTTTAATCATGTAATGGCATTTAATACCCCCTCTTGTAAAAGGATTGTATAATTACATAATTTTATTAAATTAAAATAATTGAATATATAATTTTTCAGACATTTTTTTTAAGGATGATTTGTTAACGAATTTCATTTTATCGTTGTGTAAACATGCGTTTTTTCAATGATGAATGTCTGTTAAATGAAAATTTTAAAAATACTAAGAGATAATTTTATTCAAATAACTAGAAATGCGTGTCTATTATTTTCTATGCAATCACCCTGCAATTTTATTTGTTCGATAATTTACCGTTTATACAGTACTGTTTTAATTCTTTATTTAATCAAAGTCCACGTTTGCGATTTGTTTTATTCATAGTCATACTGTGATATTCTTTTTTAACACTTACGCACCAGCAATATTTCTCTCCGTGTTACAACCCATTGATCTAGATCGAATTGAATAGTGACTTTCACGGATAAAACAACAACACTTACTTTATATTGTGTAAACTTGTTTTTAGTCTGTCAGTTAAATGGGAACTTTAAAAATACTTTTCGAGATAGTTTTATTCAAATAACTAGAAACACTTTTGTATTATTTTTCTATGTAATCTCCCTCTTGTTCAAAATAAGTTCTGTGGCACTTACTAGAAACTTTTTTTAATAAAACTTTATTTGGACGATAATTTACTGTTTATATAGTAATGTTGTATTTTTTTTATCCAATCAAAGTTCACGTTTGCGATTTTTTTATTCATAATCACACTGGGATATTCTTTTTTAACACTTACACACCAGCAATAATTCTCCCTGAGGATGATCTATAGCAAAGAATAGATCAAATTAAGTAGTGACTTTGAGGGATAACACAACATTTCTGAATTTCATTTTATCTCGTGTGTTTTTAATCTATCAGTTAAATGAATCTTTAAAAATACTTTTAGGATAATTTTATTCAAAAACTAGAAACACATGTGTAATACTTTGTATGTAATCCTCATCTTGTTTCTGCAGCACTTATTAGATTTTTTTTTTAATAAAGATTTATTTGGACGGTAAGTCAGCTTTTAAACAAAGCTGATGTACTTTTTTTCCAATCAAAGTCCTCGTTTGTGATTTGTTTTATTCCTATTCACAGTGTGATATTTTTTTTTAACACTTAATAACTTATTTTAACACTTATTATTTATTTTTAATACTTTTTACTTATTTTAGCACTTATTACTTATTTTTTATTTTAGCACTTATTATTATTTTTAACAATATTTTAACACTTATTAATTATTTTTAACATTATTTTAACGATTATTATTTATTTTTAACACTTATTAGTTATTCTTAACACTTATTATTTATTTTTAATATTTTTTACTTATTTTAACACTTATTAATTATTTTAAACATGATTATTATTTATTTTTAACACTTATTATTTATTTTTAACACTTATTATTTATTTTTAACACTTACTTATTTCAACACTTATTAACACACAATATTTCACTCTTTGATCTAGATCTACATCAGTAGCGATTTTCTTGAACAAAACAACATTTCTGAATTTTTATTTATGTATGTTGGGGTAGTGACTAACATGCATGCTTGACTTGCGTGTTATATTTTCAACTGTGAAAACATTTTTAACAGAAAGATGATCTGTATTCGGTGCATTTCTCTTATGAATGGTCATCTTTACAATGCTATTATGATGACGCTTGTTTTCCTACCCATATTTACCACCTCCCACTCAGAACACGTCACACTGAGCATATAGAGTTTAATTTGCGTTAATTGAGTTTAAAAACACTTTATAATATACTATTCAGCTGTTTTCTCTGTCCCAAATAACGTGTGGTATTGATATTTAGTGGTACTTTACTTAAAAGTTTAAGAACTTAAATGTAAATATATTTTGTCAGATAACTCTGTTATCATTACGACTCTAAATTTTCAGAAATTTAACCTTATTTATAGAAAATACGTAAAAGAAGCCCCGTGTATATTTTAAATATGTGTACCTAAATATATATGTAGTGCAAGTATAGATAAAATATTAATGTGAACTTTTAAATTTATATTTAAAAATGTATATGGAATATGTTGCCCATAACGGTATCATCTACTGATTTCTTTTAGAACTTTAAATCAAACTGACATATGTTAGGTTAGATATCCTCAAAGTTACACGAGACGAATTTTTGAAAAATAATTTAACAATCATAATATATTTATGAAACAATCTTCTCGTTTCGTCTAGCTGAAAGAGCGACGGTCTGGAAGATGGATTCAAAGGGAAAGATATCATCCCTCTGTCTCATAAGCGCCAATAAGCAGGTTTCCATGCGGAAAAAACTTCAAGAAATAACCTTTCGACCTCCCCCCAACCCTCACTGAGGCATAATAAATGAAATGGAACAAATTCAGATCAACATGACTTTGAAAGCTTACTTAGCCATCTTTATTTTTTTTCCTTTCTTTCTTTCTCATTCTGTACTCCATCCCATTTCAATGAAATTGTAAGAATCTCTTGGATGTGCTGTTAAAAATAATTTAATGTTGCTTTTGAGAATGTATTTTTTTCTCTCCTCTTATTCCAGGATAAATACATCTCATTCAAAGTCAAGATCCTAAAAATCATTCCCTAGTAACTTCTTTTTTTTTTTTTTTTTTTTTTTTCCTCTTTCTCGTTGTTAAATGGCATGAAAGGAACAGTTTTACTTCTTTTTTTTTTTTTTTTTTTTATCTTTTGTTTGGATCCACTTTTGGTCGGCTCAGATAAACAAGAATCAAAGTTCTATGTCAAAGAACTTCTTTCATTACTTTTGTTTGAATTATGAAAAAAAAAATACCTCGACAATTTTGATCGCCGTAAATTTGAAAAATGTAAATTAGACTTTGAACTTAAATTTGTATTTAGTATGCAAAACTTAATGGAAATAAAAATATTATTTGTCAAAATTTTCTTATATAAATATGCGATTAATAATCTGAAAAGTGTTTGGCTTAAGTTAAATAGCCTTTAAATAATCTTAGATACATATTATCTAAAGAGAGCTGTAGCATTAGTATTTTTGATGTCAAGAAAACTGCATTACATGAAAGTAGAAAGTTGTGAAAAATAATTTTTCTTTCGACAATATATTTTATTTAAAAAAACTAAAGAAGTGTTAGAATAGGACGAAATTCTTACCAAACTAATTCTGACGAAATGGTGAAATCTGTATTAAAATTTACCTATGAACTCTTCTCTGTAGAAATGCAACAGGTTTTTAGTGATCAATATTTATAATAAAAATTATTAAAGAATAATAAAAATTGTCATTTGATTTATGAATATTTTTCAAATTAATTTGTCAATCCCATAAAGATTTATTACGAATATTGCATGTCAGTCCATTAAAAAACTTTTAATTAAACTGTTATTTTTACAAGTATGAGAATATTTATGTATTAAAAAGCAAGTCAAGATTGATCATTGAAAATATCAGACATTGATTTCAATATATTTCTATAATATAAATAAATTTGTATCTTGAATACATTGAACACAGAGAAATGACATTAAAATTATTAATAAAAAAAAAATGAAAACACATTTCTAATTATATTATCTTTATTTTGAAACAGAAATTAGATGTTTTAATTAAATTTAATTAAATTAGTTATATAAGAATAATTATATACGAAATATGTGAACTGGAATATCTTTAAAACTTCTTGGAATTAATTTAAAATATTAAAGACGCTTTAAGCCCTCAAAATAAAAATTTTATGGTTTAATTTCTTATACCAATTAAAATAGAGATCAATAAAGAAATAAAAAGTAAAAAATAACGGGGTTACTAAATTAACATATGTTAGAAACACTATCAAATATAGCTTACAAATTAATTTCATTTTTTAAGCAATATTTTCTTTCTGTGGTGCATAATTTAATTTTGAAACAATATCAATTTTAAATTTACAATTTTTATTAGTCATTTTAGACTCTTAAAGAATTGCCTTTCTTGTTTACATTTCAACATTGTTGATAGAAGACATTTTTTCATTTAAAATTAATTTATGAAATAAATTATTATTTTAGATGCAAATAAATGCTCTGGCAACAAATTCTTAATTTAATAAATAAAACTCTTAAATTCTCACTTTTTAGTAATATATGAATCAATGCCTTCCAGAAACAAAAATGTAAGCAATTTTTATCTCAAAGTAAAAGCAATTTTATTTCAGAGATTCAATTACCTCTTGAAGTTTTAATAACTGTTAATGGTAATAAATGATTTTTATTTTATCAAAATTGTCCATGTATTACAAAAAGCAATAAGAATTGAGAATTTAATTACATATATTTGTTGTATTGCCAGATTTCAATATAATTTCATTGTTTTATCTTTCTGAATTTATGAAGTAATAAAAAATTTCAATGAAAATTAAAAATTAAAAACGGACGAATTCGAATTTGCATGCATTAATTAAACTTAAATTTCTTATCTAAAAATTAATTGACTCTTTAAATATCAAACATGACTCATCAAAAATCAATCAACCACGACTAAATCCCTCCTACCTTTTGAATGAAAAGTGAAATGCCAGAAAGGGGCTAACTAAATTAAATCCATCTTCACATGAGCAGAGTCATCGCTCAAATCACCTCTCTTCATTTCAATCGCAAACCTTCTCTCTTCACTACCTATTCATACGTAAATTAACTTTCAGACAGTGGCAACACTGAACCTTTCAAATGATTGACATCCAGGTGAACTCGTTAACAGAGTTGCCACCCGCGTTTTCACTCCGTCAAATTCTAAATCGAACGACAACCTTCAGGGCCAGACTCAATTGAAAAGCGAGTTGAGTTGCATGCTACAAATTTTAGGTAGCCAGTTTCCCTCCTCCAAATTAATTCCGCATCCATTCAAAGCTTGAGACTTTAGACGCTTTTCCTATGATGCCTGACTGCCTGAAATATGTAGGCGCGTTATACTTTATGCAGATTTCATACTCTGGTCCAGTAGAGTTTTAAATGTTGATCTGATGAAGTATATTTATGATATTAAAGCCCCCTGTGTCGAGTTTTCACGTCGTTAAGTTTTCGATTGATCACGCTGTTTAATTGAATGCCCGCGGAAATGGATGCCGGTTTGATGATCCGTGGTGTCTCGCAGAATGAAGATCTGCGATTGATTTCTGATTGGTTTATTCGCCTCCATGAATTCTGAGTGGCTGGAATAAGATTTATCGCATTGGATAGCGATTTAGCATTTCTGAAATGATACACTTAATATGGAACCCTTTCCGCTTCTAGTTCATTTACATGAATAACTCGTATTGTAGTAGTTGAGAACAGGGATTTCTGTTCCATTGTGATAAATTTTTTTTAGATTATGCAGGTATTTTAAAAGGATATGACCAAGTATTCGAGTAAGGTATTAATAACTTTTTTATATTATTTCGTTCTTTTTACACTTTTCTATTAATCGATCCCTAAACTCATCAAATGTAATGTAAAACTACAATAGAACCATCACAACGATATATTAACTCTGTCCCTACTGCCCAATAATTTAAGATAATCATTCAAAGCTTCTTATCCAATGAATTTTTGCCTTTACCTGGAATTCAATAAAATATTTTTAAACTACTCCTTTATTGTACTTTACTTTTATATTAATTACTTGAATTGAATTTACTTGAATATCGAAAATTTCTATTCGATCAACATGCCACACTTCGAATTTCATTTTTAATAAGAGCTTTACTATTTATTTAATTTAATTTGAATTTATTCTTGTTTTTGTCATTAAATTTATTTTTAATATCATTGCATTGATAATTATAGACATTATTATTTTATAAATTTATGTCGGAACATAATGACGATTTAAAATAACTCTTTTGTTTAGATAAATAGATTCTTAATTTTATATCATAGATTTTAAAAAAAATATCACCAGAATAAGTTATTAAAAACTTAATAGCTTGTCAATAATCTAATTGTATTTGGAATTATATGCATCTATATTTTTAAATGAATTTTTTAAATTTAATTAAAACATGAAAATTGCCCTATAATGTTTTTACTATTTTTCTACTGTTAATACAATTGCATTATATTGTGTGATATAAATAACAAACGAAAGTACATTCAACAAAATACGTTATATTAAATTGTCATACATATTTAAGTCAATAGATGTGTTAATATGATTTAGTGATTAGGTGATTCTTACACTTATAATTCATTAAAGTATTTTTATCTGTATGAGATTTCCATATTTGAAACATGTTTATTTGATTTGAAATTTTATATACGTTGGATATGACATTCATTATCATTTAAATTAAATATATCGTAATGAAGTAATGAACTCAGTGGATAGCTAGCTTGCAGATGGACTGAGGTTCAAATCCGTTGGCAGCATTGTTGTAATCGCTGCATTCAGAGGTTATGAGATTCGATGGCGATTAAGACAGTATGCATAAAGGCATTTCTCATTCATAATCATGCTGCCTGGTGGAAGGTTTTCGGTTTTCTTCCAAACGACATCGCAAATGTAATGCAGTTACCTATAAGTATCCTCCCGGAAGACACTGTCCACCCATCAATAGACTGTTTGGGTGTACATAAGTGGGATATGAGGCATACCAATGTTGAAAAAATACAAAATATAAATTTCAAATAAGCTGCTCGATGTAATGACATACTATTTTATGAATTATTTCGATCTACTCGATTTTCGTGCATATTAATATAACTTTGAAATAGATCCTGTAAAATAATAAGCTAATACTAAACTCAAGTACAAATTGATTTCGTGCTCAATGTTGTATCATATTGATCTTTTGTATAAAAAGAGTTATTTTAAGAATATTGAAATAAAGCAGTAAATATCCTATTGTGTCCTAGTGATCATAGTGGTAAAATGTAAGTCTTAAAAATAAATATCAAACAATGAAAAGGTGATGTAATTGCATCTGAAACTTGACAAAATCAATAATCTCCTTCAAGGATCAATCCTGATGCAGAGCAGAAAGGGTCTGATGCGTAACACATTGTACACTGAACCTGGAAGTCTGGGTATGAAACCTGAAAATTAAACCGAATCATGAGTTTATTTATTTATTTTTTGCCTGTATACGTATCATAAAACCATAAACAAGAAAGTTCTTACCATTGCTTAAAAGAGAAAAATAACAATGTCAGTCTGCTACACATTCAATTGTTATTTCTAAAGCTGTTCATTTAAAATTAGGCAGATTCACGCAGTGCATCCATGATAATGTAATGTGTCGTTCTATTAGCGCATGATTTAGGTAAGAGTTTATTACATGAGAAAACATTAACATGATAAATGCATAGCATGCGTTTTCTGGTGTAAATAAAAAAAATACTAAAGAGTACACAATTATACTGAATGCAAAGTTTAGCATCGAAATTATGTGCCTTATTATAGATGCAAGAATGAATTTTGAATTTTGAATATATATCGAATAAAGACATTTATAAATATGTATAGTTATCAAACAACTTTTATTATGGAACTCAGAGTTTCACTCGCTCAAAGAATCAGAATAGCATAACTACTGGATATGTATAACAAGTACAAGTCGTCTCTTCTGATATTATTTCGGGCATGTCGGAAAAATATCGCATATCCATAATATCATTGTCAAGTATTTGTTATATACAAGTTAACAACTAAAACTAGCAATATCGAAATATTCGGCTGATTGGCACATCAGGATAAAAAAGTCTGTCGAATAAGCATTGTTCTTTAACGCCGTAATATTTTCAATGATTCAGGTTATTCGTTGAGAAAACATAATAAGAATGGTTCCCTTTTCACTGGTGTACAATCGTTAGGCTACGTTAGGTTTTATTGGGTTTGTCGCTCTACGGTCATCTTTTGCACACGAGGGCTAAACATACAGGGCCCTACAGTTTAAAGTGACTTCCGAACAACTAACAAACAAACATGCCACCGCCAGGATTCAAACACTGAAGGCTGTGGTACCAAAGGTCAGAGTGCTAGACAACTGACCAGCAGGTCGCATTGTGCTACGTGGAAGATTTCATTTTCTACAATTATTATTGCAGCGGACAGGATAAATATGACTCGGTGTCTTCGAAGGTCTATTCTCCTATTCACTGTAGTGAACTGTTCAAAGGTCATCTTAGTCTAAACTCTGGACATTTGCTTTTAATATTTTTGGGATATAATTAAATAGTATTGTACACCTTGTGATTTCGTAAATTCACTTTTATTTACATTCTTGAATGTTAACTTGGATATTTAACTTAACAAATTTTTGCACTAGAATGTTATGCAACTCTAGGTTCTATTACAAATATTGCTGTTCTTGATGGAGAATATTATTCATCTTATTTCATTCAAACAATATACGAACATCTGATAACAAAAAAAGAGAAAAATGAGGGCATTAATATCAACAAATAAAATATGAACCCTAAGAGATAGGTGGATAAAAATAATTTCAACACTTAATAACTGGAATTATATGACTTTTTATTAACGTTAAATGAAGTAAAGTTAAATTGTTAGTGGATAATAAGGATTTAATTATATTTAAATATTAAAATATATTAATATAAAAAGAAATACCAAAACCCATCGAGTAAACAAGAAATACATCAAAATCTTGATGGATCACTTGATGAGGATTCATAACAGCAAAAACTTTCGAAAATATATCATTAACCATTAAAACTTTAATTTATCTCTAGACCATCAATATAATATGACACACTCAAATCTGATTCTTCGTAAATGATATCGGACGAACCCACGAATACAATTGCCGTTTTCAAAACCAATGCATCAAGAACTTAGAAAACTGTAAATACGTCAATCGTTCTCACAGAATGTTGGTCTTCCAAATCGAACGTCAAGCCGTGGGAATTCTTTTCTGATGGATATTGGACAACTTGTAGCCGATGTGATTGATTTAGGCAAAGGGCATTATCCATCATCCATTTTGTAACTATTCTGGTCATTATGATTTATTGCGGTGCGAGTTAGGATCCCAAGGAAAAGATGTATTGGTCAGATAGTCATTGCGTTATCACGTCTCGGAATAATGTGCCAGCTAGAAGTTCTCTATGGAGGTTGTAGAAATATTCAGATGACATTGTAGACGGGATGATTTAATGCGAATGAACGCAGATATGAATATCAAATATCTTCTTAACAATGATAAACTGTTATAAATAGTTTTGTCCTTTTAAATAAATGATTTTGGAATAGATTTATAAAAACTTTTAAAAAATCACTTATAAAACGCGAACATATTGTAATTTTATAGCGGCCTTGTGTGGGGATTTCGAGTTAAAACGATATTGGAGCACTAGAACTTTGCTTATGAGACAATGATTTTTTTCTCTTAATGTTTTCTTTTTACTTGTGTATGTTGTACACTGTTTTTATTCTGTAAGAATTTGTCATTTTCTATTGCCATTGGAAATAAGATGTATGTATATATCTATATATATATTGATTTATTCTTTTAATAATAACTTAATTTGATTAAAGCCAACAAACTATATTTCACCAATGCTTGTAATAAAATAATTAAATAAATTTGCAGAAATAAAACTGAAAATTTAATTTAATGCATACTGGTGAAATACTGACAAATTTGCGTGTCTGAAATTATTCACCGCGAATGAGCATGGTTTTTAATCAAAAGTTCAGCGCGTATAGTGTATTAATTAATCAATTATATATTAATTAATCAATTAATTATTAATTTTATTGTTATATTTTTAAAAATGTAAAAGGTTTATTTGAAATTTTCCTTACGATGCTGAAAAAGTTGTCAAAATATAAATGTAATTTCATATCAATGAGGTAAAGTTATTATTTGGTTATTATAGTAATTATATTTATGTATATTTACTCAACACAACGATATGTCGAATATCATTACAGATAATGTATTAAAAGAAAAAAATTTGTTTTCATAAAAGGAAAATTATTAACATTTGTACAATTAAAATTGTCATAGAATACTGACTTATGTACAGATCTTTTAATTATGCTTTCGATATCAACTATAAGCATCCTAAAATTATTTAATTATTAAATATACGATATCTTAAACTATAGGGTTTTGTACAATGTACAATATCTACACAAACACAAAGAAAAACATTATATCTTCTTGAGGCAATAATCCATACAAATTAAGGAAAAATGTGATAACGCTAGAATCATGAACAATTTAATTTAATTCACATTGTTAAAATATTAACAAATTTGTATGTCTTAAATTAATCATCACGAATGAGCATGGTTTTTATCAAAAGTTCAACATAGTGTATTAATCAATTAATTAATTAATTAAATATATTTTTAATAATATAAAAGATTTATTAGTAATTCCTATTCCAAAGCTGTGAAAGTTGTTGAAATACAATTGTAATTCCATTTTATTAAGGTACAGTTATTATTTACTATATAAATTATACTAATGTATATTTGCTCAACACAATGATACCACGAACTATTATTACAACAAATCTGCAAAAGGAAGAAATTTTATTTTTCTAAGAAAAAATTGCAAGCACTTTATAAAATTGTTTAAAATTGTCATTGTTTATTGTTTAAAACTGTTATAGAATACTGACTTATGTACAGATCTTTTAATTATGCTATCGATATCAACTATAAGCATCCTAAAATTATTTAATTATTAAATATACGATATCTTAAACTATAGGGTTTTGTACAATGTACAATATCTACACAAACACAAAGAAAAACATTATATCTTCTTGAGGCAAAAATCCATACAAATTAAGGGAAAAATGTAAGAAAAACCATTAATATTATTTATATATTGAAATTATAATTTAGGAGAAGTTTATTAGAATAATACATTAGATGCAAATTGTGTTCTAGTAAATACTTTAAAAATATTTCAAAACATAAATTGTTGCTGTTTTTAAATGCCGTACACTGAGACATGATGTCCTTTCGATAATAATTTGGCAGGTATTAAACAGATTCAGCCTTCCTCAAAATGCAAAATGCTATGAATAGCTTAGAACGATTCGGTTCTATGCCGATTTTCGCATGAGTAGCTTAGAGCAAACTTCTTAATTGGGCCTCTGGGTGATACAATCAAATTGAAGACAATTCCAACCAAGAGCTTCGAGCCCTGATCTATTTGTTTGAAACTCTCCAAAGTGTTATCCATGATTTTACTTGTCACTCCACAGTCATTTTTGCATACTTTGGACTAATTAGATCCAGACCTACAATTTAACGTGGATTCCGAATCATTAACCAACATCTGCCTAATGGCCAATGGACTAGAGCTCTGTCCTGTGGTACCAAAGGCTCTAAGCTCGAATCCTAGCGGTGGCATGGTTGTTTGTTAGTGGTTCGGAATCCACTTTAAACTGTAGGTCCCGGTCTGTTTAGCCCTCGTGTGCACAAGGTGACCGCAGAGCAACAAACCAAATCAGTAACAAGCATCCATGCCACCACCAGGACTCGAACCTAAAGTGTGTGGTACTAGTGAGCAGAGAGTTTCCCATGAGGTGAATATAATCATGATGTGAACACTGTTGTCTAATGGAGGATTATTAATATCACGAAGGTTAATTACACTATTGATTAAAATTCAATTAAAAACTCATGTCTTAATTAATCAATTAATATAAATTTCGGAAAGCATTGTAAATATTGATAATCACCTTAATTGTATTAAATAAATACTATAATTTAGAATTTTTTTTAGAGACATCTTTTACAAAATTAAAATGTACTGCATTTATCGACCTATGATAAATGTTCTACAAAACTTTTTAAAATAACATCAAAAAGGAAACACAAACACTATTGGTTAAAGTTAAATCAAATATTATGTATTTCAAAGGTACTCCACTCTTATGTACAGACCTTGAAGTATTAGATGAATAGGGTGAATAGATTCTCATCAAAGACAAATACACATTCTATGGCTGGAATATCGAAATTAAATATTTGCCTCTCCACTACGAACAGAGCGCCTAGGAGTTGAAATCAATTTATATCAGAATTAGAAAGAGTTTCACATGGCCTGCAAACGCATGTAGTAGTTCGGCACATAAACCTGTAGAATTATCTGTTCCTAAAACAAATCCCACTGCATATGTATTAAGCCTGATGTATTGATTACCTATAGGATAATGCATTAGAATAAAGCACTTGTTGGGCGTTATGCAAATTAATGAGATATTAGACTGGAATTATCAGTGTGCTGAGTGTACCCTCTAATTGGAAATTAGAGCTCTTCCTGCTATATTGCAATTTACTGATTTGTAAATCCATTGGTCTTACGAGTAAATTAACATTTTAGAATAAGCCCTATTCATATCATAGTAGGATGAGTGAAGATTATTATGTCTTGAGGCTTAAATTGTCCGAAAATTTACACTTTTAATCATGTAATGGCATTTAATAATGGCCCTCTTGTAAAATATTTGTAGAATTACATAATTTTATTAAATTAAAATGAGTGATTAAATAGTTTTTCATACATTTTTAAGGACGATTGGCTAACGAAATTAATTTGCTATTGTGTAAATATGCTTTTTTTCAATCATAAATGTTTATTAAATGAAAATAGTAAAAATACTTTTGGAGATATGTTTATTCAGAATACTAGAAATACTGCGTATTTTTTTTTCCATGTAATATCTCTCATGTTCAAAACAAGTTTGTGTATCACTTGCTAGACACCTTTATTTTTAATAAACATTTATTTGGTCAGTAATTTATCGATCACTATATAAGACTAATGTACGTCTTTATCCAATCAAAATCCTCGTTTGTATTTTTTTTTTATTCTTATTTACATTGAGATATTTTTTTAACACTTATTTAGCATTTATTATTTATTTTTTAGAACTTATTATTAACATTTACTTATTTTAACACTTATTTAACATTTGTTAATTATTTTTTAACAATTATTATTAACATTTACTTATTTTAACCCTTATTTAACAATTATTATTTATTTTTTAACACTTACTTATTTTAACACTTTTTTTAACAATTATTATTCAGGTTTAACACTTATTAATACATAATATTTCACTCTGTGTCACAATTCATTGATCTAGATCTATAGTAGCGTCTTTGATCTAGACTAGCGACTTTCACAGACAACCTATTTCTGTTTTTTTTTTTTTTATGTACATATGTTGGGGTGACTAAGGGTATACTTCAGTTACGTGTTTCATTTATAACTGTAAAAAAAAAAATTTACAGTATGACGATCTGCTTTCAGGGCATTTCTTCTATGAGTGGTCATCTTTACACTACTATGAAAACACTTATTTTTCTACACATATTTACCAACTCCCACACAGACAAGTCACATTGAGCACGTTCTCAAAAGCTCCCAAACATTCACAAGAAGTTAGGAACTGGTATACTGGTCCTGAGGATGTTTTTCTCGTAGGATTTGAAGACATCCAATAATGGATTCTCTCAAGATAAATATTAATGGAGCCATTGAGAAGGATGATTCGTTGCTACATCTGTAAGTGGTTTGGAGGAATAATTTATTTTACCATTTCAGTAGTCGAAATCATTTACGAAAAATTGTTTTGAAAGGACATTTGAATGAAACGACAATAGAAAATTCTTTGACTACAATTTTTATAGTTAAAATATATTATAATAACACACATAATTTTTTAGATTTAATGGTGTAATAATTACATCAAAATAGATTTTTTGAAACTAATTCTAAAAAGTGACAGGCTGCGATTCTATACCCTTAGAGCGCTGGGACGGCATGATAATTCTAAATGGGGACACGAGCCCATAGAAAAGAAACTAATACTGAAAAATTTATTAACGAACTTAAAAAAAGCAAAACAAAATACATTATGACATTAAAAAAATGAAATACACATTTACACAAATATAATAAACTTACATTCTGCAGTATTGATACAATATTTTTCAATTCCTGCTATTAGCTCACACTGTCCCTATATATATCTTGTTCACATTTCCAATCGTTAATAAAATACTTTTTTTTCAACCACTCAAGTTCAAATACATTTTTTTTGAACTTGTAGTGGATGACACTGGATTACTTAAATTTAATTAATTAATTTTAGTATTTTTTTTAAATTTAAATTGGATACATCTAACAATAGATGGTGCCAGATAAACTTAAAAAATGAATGAAAATTATTTATAAAGGACTTTCTGCAATATAGTAAAAACAAGTAGGAATTGACTTAATTTTTTTTTTCATATTGCTTGTTTATAATTAATATTGCGCAATGTATAAATTTACAAATATATTAATAATGTTTGATAACAAATTTAATAATTATTTGTGACACCTTTGTGTCTGTATTGCAGAGCAAAGTATTTCGTAGTAAGGTTTAATAGCCATCCATACTATATTTAACTGATCTATATTTTGTCTTCAAAGCTGCACTGCAGAAAATCAAATTTCGCAAAGGTTGGATGTTAAAAATGATAGTAGTATAAGAAGTGCTCTTGATTTCTGTACCAAAAACTCACCATTCACCCTGTCCAGGGATTTATTCTTAAATTGTCTTTCCATTTCAACACTTGCCATGAAGTCTATGACGATTTCTTCTTCGACAGTTGAGACAACTTCGAGATTATTTTGGACTGGATCCCTAACCCATAACTACAGTAACTTTCAGCAAAGTTGTCATCAGCAAGAAAATACTCTTTAAAACTTTTTGCCAGCATGACTAATTATCTAACCATCTATATAATCTTCTTAAAGTAAAATAAATACAAAATAGTACTGTTGAATGTACTGCACCTATGCGCTGAGAAAGAAAATGCAGTTAACGTGAGTATAAATTAGTACAAGTAAAACTAATTAACTTATTATTAACACTTACTCATCTTAACACTTACTACCACATAATATTTCACTCAGTGTCACAATTCATTCATCTAGATCTATAGTAGCGTCTTTGATCAAGACTAGCGACGTTCACATACAACACATTTCTGAATTTTTTTATGTACATATGTTGGGGATACTAACGTGTATATTTCAGTTACGTGTTTCAGTTAGAAAAGTAAAATTTTTTTTAACAGTATGACAATCTGCTTTCTGTGCATTTCTTCTATGAGTGGTCACCTTTACACTACTATGAAAACACTTATTTTTCTGCACATATTTACCACCTTCCACACAGACAAGTCACATTGAGCACGTTCTCAAAAGCTCCCAAACACTTACAAGAAGTTAGGAACTGGTATACTAGTCCTGAGGATGTTACAAAATTTTGCTTATTTCATCTGCAGTCAGTTCCCATTCTAAAATTCTTAATTACCATTGTTAAAATTTAGCCAACAGCAGTGACGCATACATATACCTGCCACGATATAACTCTTGCTTCTGGAAAAGTCCCAAATATTGTTGACATTGTTTCATTTACTTTTATGCAATACATTAATATACAGGGTTATTCAAAATGAAGGTGCAGATTTTAAGTTTTTATTTAACATGAAATGCCCAAAGATGGTCCTCATATTGCTTGCTCATCAACCGATGGAAGAAAGTTAAGTTTATTTTACTGTTCAAAGTTATTTTACGGATTCAATGTGAACACCATTTGTTATGTGATAATGGTAGAATTGGTACATCTGCTCCTTCATTTTTAATAACTCTTTATAATAACTTAGAAAGGAAGACTTCTGCTTATGCTATGTAAGGCCTTTGAGGTGGGAGTTTCTAAGTTTGCTGGAACCGAAGATATTCCAAATTTAAAAAAGTCTAAAAATAAAATTTAAAATTTAGAAAAAGGATTACCGATTTATTCAAAATGGAGGACCTGATGTAATAATTCTGCATTTTTTGCGTAACAACTGGTGCTCATGCTTGAATGCATAAAATAATTTTGAACAATAAAATAACTTTGAATTTCGTCCATCCGCTTATGTTCGGTATAAAATAAATTCAAAATTTAAGAAACCAGTTGATTAGAAATTGATTTTATCTACAAAAGGATTTTATGATTAAAAATATAATAATATAGATATGTCTTATGAATCGAGGTATAAATAGGTTACATTTTATTTATCTATTTCATAGTCTAAAAATAAATGAGATCATTCCTTATTTTTGTCATAAACGTACTGTAAAATCTGCAAAATAATTTATAATATTATATTCTTATACCCTTTAAAGATTTAATTTAATTGAAATTATTTTTGTAAATATTATTACCAGAAAATTTAATGCAAAATTTTCATTAGTAGAATTATTAATTACGTTTCTAAAACTTAATTATAAGTCTTTTGGGTAATAACTAAAATTTAGAAGGTAATTTAAATTTTTGAATTTGTCGAGAAAATTAGTTTTCAAATATTTACTGGTTATTCTATATCCATATATATTTTTTTTTCTGTGTTAATTATTTTTAATATTATTTTTATTTATTATTTTAATTATTTCATTTTATAATTTTTGAGAAAAATATTTTTAATAGTTTACAGCATATTTGATGTGCTATAATTAAACAACTTTTACAGTTTAATCATATGCACGATTTAATTTATTTTCATCATGAGTGTTGATTAACTATTTATCTAATATTTTTGTTATGCAATGACTGATTAATTATATTGCTAATTATTTCTAGGAATTTAATCCTTTAATGTGTTTATAAAGTTTGATCAATATTTATTTCAAAATAAAATTCAAACAAAAGTTAATTTGTGTATTTAATATAAGTATGAAAGTACCTCAAAATGTATTGAAATATTTCGGAATAATTTTATGATGTGTTTAACTATCAAGCAAAGTAGAATTAAAATATAAGAATTATTTCTTTTTTATTTCATAGAATAAAACACATAACTATACAAATCCGAAAATAAAATTTACGTTTTACAAAAATTATACTGAAACTAATTTTATGCTAAAATAAATTTGGTAAAAAGTAGTTATTTATGATAATGATGATGTACATTTACAATACTTATATAATGAATATTTTCCCAATAGAAGTTATTTATAAAAGATATGAATAACAAACTATAAATACTCGGCTTAAAAGAATGATTTTTCAATTGTCGAAATTATTATTTTTAATTACGCAGCTTATATGAAAGCATATTTTTTAAGACTTTTTTATTTTTTCAATTGAAGGAATCTTTATTAACTTTAAACACGTATTGAAAAAATCAAAAATGAAATTAAAGAGATTGCGCTAATGAATGATTATATTCCATTTTATTTGTGTAAAAAATGTTTCATAAGTTTTATTTTTCTTAGTAATCATCATTTTATTGAATGCTTTTAAATGTTAAAGTATTATTTGTTGGAGTAAACTTTTAAACTTTTAAACTTTTTAAACAAATAAAAAAAGTTTGAAAAATAGTGTTATAAAATAATTCAAATGTTTATTTTCAAAAAAAAAAAAAAATACTTAGATATATCTTACTTAAAATAAAAATATACTTAAAAATACTTAGCACATTTTTCATTTCTGTTCTTGTAATAGAAAATCGATGCATATGACGAAATTAGTTCATAATGCTAAGAAAGCAATTATATGAAATACTTTAAAGAAAAAAAACATTTCCATTGAAAGTATTAGTTAAAATAATATACCAATACTGCGAAATACTGTAAAATAAATAATTTCCTTTGTAATTCATTATTGTATTCAAACAATTTCATTATTTTATTCGAAAAAAATGCAGCTAGTACAGAATTAATTTAATAAATTATATTAGAGTAATTTCACTTTATTAAACTATGCAAAATATCTCATGTCTATAAGTTTTCCCATGAATTTAACGATGTAATCAATGAAGGAAAAAAAAATATTTTAATTATAATTTAAATTTAATCTAATAAAAAAGTAGAAATTAAAACTACTACAAAAGTTATATAAAATTTATAAATTAGTAAAGTGAATTTAAAAAATGATGTAAGAAACATTTCCCTAAACCAGATAAAGATAGTATACAACATCCCATGCAGTTCATCAAATGAGTGCACTCAGGATATCGAGTTTCTGAGTACAATTTTTTAGGTACTTATTTATGATTATTTATTTAGCTATTAATGTAATTTATTTAGCTTTTAATCTAAGAAAAGTAGGAGTGCGACCCAGTCAGTAGCCTGGGTTGCTTGCCTGAAAAGAAATCATGATTTGGCGGTTCTCTGTACCTCCTCAACCTTCTAAGAAAGCAATCTATGGAATATTCTGATGTGTCTGTTGTGCAGTGAAAGGCGGATTCTAAGAACTTCTCAAATATTTACCATCTTGAGGAAATATTGATTTGGGATATACTAAAAAGGAATTTGTGTTGTATGAACTATTGTTCACTTGCCCTGCTAACAACAATATTTCGAATTTGAATGAAAGTGATGTAAAAATTCAAAATTTGCCCTAGCGTGTCTTGCATAGTAAGCCCATGGGAATATAATAATAGTGGATTCGTGTGTGTAAACTATCTATGTTGTATCTCTAGACATGAAGCAGATCTCGTTTACTACATAAGTGTCCAAGTTCAACAGCTATTTTAATATAGATCGTGGCAAAATGACTACAACCGTAACCGTGTTTCCCCTACACACAATAGCACCCCTTGTGGCGTTCAGGAGAAACGGTCAATAGGCATCGAGACTCTCCTTCGAGATTGGTTTGTTGCTCTACGGTCATCTTGTACACGTGAGGGCTAAACAGACTTGGACTTACATTTTGAAGTAGATTCTGAACCCTTCACAAACATTCATGTCACAGCTAATACTCGAACCTGGAACCTGTGGTACCAAAGCGCTAGCCAAATGAACTGCAGGCCTCTCTCACTCCAGAGGAAATACTGCACAGAGGTATTATATTTAAAAAAACCCTGCGTTTAAGTTGGCCTACAGAGTCTCATCCATAGAGGAAGTATATTAAGCGCACCCCACGCTTACCTGACTATCGTTATTTTCGGCTTATAAGTAGAATCATTTCAAGAATCTATAATTGTCTGTCTAAATGTGTTAATATTGTATGTGTGAATTCTCAAACCTGTATCTGAAGTCTCTACCCCTACCACTACTTCAGTTACAATCCAGCTGCACACTACAATCTGGGTATCAACGTGAGACCTGCCCAAACCGATA